>APFE031647914.1:1476-16073 GCA_000404065.3 Pinus taeda
CTTTAGAACTTCTGTTAGTAGTTAATGTATTAAATAAGTTTGTTAAAAACAGATAGGTGTCATTAGTGGCAGTCATCGAGCTCCCCTCATGCTGGAGGAGGAAGCTCCAAGTAGTTAGACTCTTATTTCTATATATAGCTGAATCATCTATGTGATCAGGGTTGGACATTTTTAGAAACAGAGTATTGCTTTGGCTTGTGTAAAAACTTAGTTTGATAATATAATTTGCTATTTATCTTCTCAGGATTCTTACAGTGTTTCAAATGCTCAAGATATGTGGTTTTGTCTTATCTTTAATGTTTTTTACAGTTGTATAAATACACAATCACTCAGAATTCACTTATGCTGCTCTGACTTCCTGTGTGTATTTGTAAACTGAGGTTTCTATGATATGATGTTTTGAGTATTTAAACATTGTTGCCCTGACTTCTATGCATGAGCAGTGTTATAATTTATTGAATATGATCAACTCCATAAGCCCAATGGAAGTATTTGTAATGTCTGTCTAGCCAGTCTGTTTATTTAATTTACTTGTCTAGAGTTAGCCCTCTTACCAACAAACAAAATCAATAGTTTTTTCAGAGAGAGCCCTCTCAGGCTAGGGAGGCTAATCCTTAGTCCAAAGATTGGTCTGAAACAGTTACACAGAGTCTATCTGATTAGAAGCCCCTTCAGAGATTGATTTTGTGATAACAAGAGCCATGTATCCAGTGTACTTGTCAAGTGACCTCCTCTGTCTGCGCTATGATGTGGGTGCTCCCACATTCTCTCTAGCATCTGAAAACAATCTATCTACCTCTCTGGTGCGCTTTCTCCCATCTCTGGAAGAATCGACCTTAGTGGATGTCTCCACTCTCGGATCCTCTGAATGTGGCTACTCCACATCAATCTGAGGCTCCTCAACCTTAGGAGCTATAAGCTCCTCAACTACATGTAGTTGAAGCTCCATCTCAAGGGAAACTCACATGGCCTTCTCCTCGTCGAATCTGACATCCCTGCGAACTACTATCATCTTGCTGGACGACAAGTACACCTGATAGTTGTGAGGTGTATTAGTGTTCCCCAAAAATATCCCCAACTCTATTGTCGGCTCAAGCTTCTTCCGTGCATCTTTGGTCACATGGCAATATACCGATGACCCAAAAATCTTGAATTGACCAACATCTGGCCTCTTACTGGAATAAGCCTCCTCTGGTGTTTTCATCCCAAGCATCTAAAGCGGGATATGGTTCTAAACATAAACGGTTTTGCTGCATGCCTCAACCCACAAGTGTAGACTGTGGTAGGCCTCGATCATGCAACATCTCCCTTGTTTCCCCTACTATGCTTTTGTTCTTCCTCTCGGCCACCTCATTCTACTGAGGGTTATGGGGTTCCATCAACTCTCGTTTAATCCCTTCCGTTACACAGAAGTTATTAAACTCGTTTGAGACATACTCACCACCATTATCACTTCGTAGAGCTTTAATCTTCTTGCCCAACTCTTTCTCAAATGATGCTTTAAATTCACAAAACTTTGTGAAAGTTTGATCCATTTTCTACATGAAAAATATCCAACATCTATGAGAAAATTCATCAACAAATATAACATAATACCTGTGTTTGGTTGTGGATGTTGTCGAGAATGATCCACACACATCTGAATGGAATCTCTCTAGAATAGCCTCTGTTCAACTGTCTCTGTCGTGAAATAAAGACGGTGTATTTACCCAAAGTACACCCCTTGCCTATATCAACTTTCTCTAGTGTACCTTTGGGAAAATCAGTGGAGATCTGCTGCATGATCTTCAAGGCCCCATGATGCAAGTGGCCCAATCGCCTGTGCCACAACTCACCAATGTCTCGGCTCTGCGCCATCTCTGCTTTCATGCTCAAAGCAACCCAATTATCTACCTATAGCTCATAGAGATTCTTCACTCGAATCCCTATCTTCTTTACTTGACTCGTGGCTATGTGTCGAAGGAACACCTTTCCTTTTGAAAAGATCACATCACAACCTCTATCCTCAAGCATGACAATAGATACCAAGTTCTTCTTCATCCTGGGCACATATAGAACATTCTTCAAGGTGAGTGGAGCCCCATGCTCCCTCTGAAAAGTAACCGTGCCCAATCCAGTAGCACGATACCTCCCATCGTCACCCATCTCGATATGCATCTAGAGATTAATCTTTCTCCTCCAGGTCACTGAATAACTCCTTGTCGCCAGTCATGTGGAATGAAGCTCCACTGTCTAAGTACCATATACTTATGATCATTGATGACACCATGCATGCAATGAGAGAAAAGTCCAATTCGAATTGAGAGGCCAAAACCTGACCTGCTGCTGCTCCTGAGGACTTCTTCTTGGATTTCTCGAGTGGAAAATTTGTAGCAAAATGGCCTAGCTCATGACAATGAAAGCATTTCATTTTCGTTATGTCTTTCTTCTTACTTCTATGGAAATAATATGGTTTGGAAGGGGAAGCTTTCCCTTTCCCCTTCTTCGCCTTAATCACTAAGGCACAATTCTCTTCATCATTAGTCTTTGATGAAGAGCCATCCCTGGTGTTCCTCCTGATCTCCTCATGCATCAAATCCGACCATAGTCGTTCCTAATTTGGCAACTTCTCCTGACCATTGATAGAGTCTTGATTACTATGCCAACTCTTTGGGAGTCCCAGAAGAGCAAGACTCACCATATTATCCTCGACAACTGTGATTCCAAAAGATCCAAGTTCATCATGACATTGAGTGAACTTGGTCAAGTATTTTGGAATAATCTCGCCTTTCTCCATTTTGATTTTTCGAAGTTTGCCTTCAGTGCCAATTTCCTTTGGTCACTGTTGTTCCAATACAAATCTGTCAATGCTTTCCACATAGCATACGGAGTTTCCTTGCTATGGAGACTTGAGACAATGTGGTCTCGAACTCTCTCAAGGATTATCTTCTTCGCCTACACCACACACTTCTTCTGTTTGGTTAGATTCTGTGCATCTGATGTTGCTGGCTTACGAATGTCTTGATCAACGAATTCCTTCAAACCATTATCCCCTAGCACAACCTCCATTCTGTCCTTCTAGCCTATAAAATTTGAGCTGCCTTCCAAGGCATACTTGAGCCGCAAACCATAGAATGCCATTTGACGATCCTGAAGTATGTATTGCAAATTCGAATTTCACCTGTAACCCAAAATACAAAACTTCGAAATCTCTTTTAGTATATTGAATTCATCTTTGGTACCATGTAGATTTTCCTGTAGATTCACAACTCATACAATTTACTAAAGCACGGGACAAGAATCTACTTCTACTCTCAACGAGCATAAGCAAATAGATCGATGAAAACAATACGAACAAGAAGAAAACAAATCAATGGCACATAACACAATAAGTTTTCCTAGAGAAAGGCGTTGCTCAAAACCCTTTCTATCTATATTGCATTAAATAAAAAATATGAGTGAAGATACGAAGCTTGTTCACACAAGAACAATTCCGCACAATTATGCTCAACTCTCTACCTCACAAGACCGCTATTAGCCAACACTTAGCCAATTTCCACTACCTGCCAAGCCCCTATTTCCTTACGCAATTCCTAGGATGAATATACTGTATTTAAAGGGAATTCATGCTTCCAAAACTGCGCAATCCAAATATACGTCCTTCTTTGATTGCATGCATGATATTTACAACTTAGTAAATCATACAACTAATAGTACATTGTCCCTGCACTCTAGTCTCAACTTGGTCTTTCTCTGAACTGACATGCATAAGTTTCTCATGAGGGAATCTTCAGTTAACTGGAGTAACACTTGTGGATGCCCCACTGCACCAACTAATTGTTAGTCCTCTATTAGTTCTACAAACAGTTAGAACTAATTTAACTGACCATAACTTAGTAAACTGAGTTAATCTAATTACAACTCAATTTAAATTCATCATGGACCCCTAAAATTTAGGGAGAACATATACATGACTACAGGAAGACTTTCAACTTGAAATTCCTAAGCTAATTAAGTTAATTAAACTTAATTAACTATTTACAAGCTGCTATGAGAATATAATTTGATTTTAATTCACAGTTTAATTTAAGGACAAATTACACTGGAATTTCTTGTTTCCATTTCTCAACATCTCTGTTGGGAGGTATGACCAAGAAAAATATATTATACTATTGTTATATATGGATGACATTCTAATTGTTGGACATGCTGAAAACATGATCAATAGGTTGAAGAAACATTTGGAAAATCAATTTGCAATGAAGGATTTGGGTCTAGCACAACAAATATTGAGATGAAGATTATCCTACAGAAAGAACAAAAAGTTGTCGCTGTCACAAGAAAAAATATATTGAAAAATTATTGATTAGGGTCAACATGAAGGATAACAAACTTGTTGGAACACTCCTAGTTTCCCACTTCAAACTTGGTGTTGGTTTGTGCCCTTGTGATGAAAAGAAAAAAGAAAAAAATGAGTAAAAATCATTATGCTTCAGTAGTTGGCATCTTGATGCATGTCATGGTATGTACTTAAATAGATATTGCACATGTAGTGAGAGTATTAAATAAATTCCTTGCAAATATGAATACACAACATTCGACAGCAATGAAGTCGATTTTAAAATTCTCAAGAGTACTACTCATTATTGTTTAGTTTTTGGTAATAATAACAACACCACGCTTGAAAGTTATACATATGTAAATATGGATGAAAATGTGGACACCAAAAAGTCCCCACTAGTTATTAGGTCACTGCCTTCACGCAATGACATATAGTATCCAAGTTTTGTATTAATTTTTCCATACAAAAAAAATTCAAAAATTTACTGTGTTTCGAAGGTTTAACCTTTGTTTTAAGCCATTGCGTACATATATTTGGCTGACGTATTCCCTAGGGCTATAAAGGTCAAGGAATATGTCAACCCATTGGTCTTCCAAACTGCGATCTTTTCATATGTTCGAAGGTGAGAGGATTTAGTCATTTATTCTGCTGAAATTTGGAAGCGTCGGCAGTGGAACATGAATAATACTAATTACAAGAGCCACGTTCCACTGGCCACCGGCAGTTTTTATTTTAGAGAACTATTGTATATTAAATGCTTTTTTACATGGGTTTTATAATCTTATATAACACGCCATGCTTGTTTTTTTCTCTTTCATCACCGTGAGGCATGTTATGTGGGATTATAAAACCCCATGTCAAAAACATTTAATATACAATGATCGCAAATTTAGCAACTACCCTGGCCACCTGCTTTCAGCCCTGCACGAGAACCTCCCTCGTACCGACACCGTCACATTCAGTTGTACTTGTGAAACACTGCCATAATAAATGCATTATATTTTTGTAAGGATAAACACTAAGTTTAATGTACATTGCTACAACGACGAGCCACAATGCATTTTCATTTGGCCTCATTATTCATGTTTTATGAAAAGTAATGGAGTAAGTGGTAAAGTATTTGATTGATATTTTCTAATTTGTGTGTCCATAAATTGGTTTATATTACAAGCAAGTTTGTATTTAACATGCATAGCATATCCTTGACTCATTCCAGCTCCATCTCCAATATTTATGGAAATGGCCAATTTTTTATATAATACTCCAATATTCTTGGAAATAGTTGGTTTTTTTTAAATAGTTTTAAAAATATAATTGTGTTTCAATAAAGTTTATGGAAAGAGAGGACCACCCTTTGTTGAATGATATTCACATTAAGCGAAATATGGGAAAATAAAGAATGATATTTTTTTCTATTTGTTATAAGAAAATATATCAAACATCATAAAAAAATAAAGCAATTCAGGATGTTTGTTCATTCATTTATAACGTATACTCCAAATTAATATGAGTGCGATAATTTATGAACTAGGTTCCCTCCCCTTCACTCCCTGTAATTCTACGTTGCATTGTGCTTCATTGGATCAACAACTTGAACAACAAAATCGACTGGAATTGGATCATCTGCTGATGTGGACTAGGGCTCAGCTTGATGCATAGCTCAAGCTTTGGGAGAAGAAATATAGGGCACTTACTCCACAACAAATTTTATTGACATGATAGAAATTTGGCTATTCTATAGGTGTACTTGAGCAATATAAAGTTTTTTAGGTCTCACTATATTATATTAATAAGTCAATTTGAAACCTATTATTTAAGCCACTTCCTAGTAACCTTCCTTGCTGACATGGGATCCTTCCATAAATTTGTTCACTTCTCTCATGTTCAGACCTTAGCCTAACTACTTTGGGCCTTAACTTCTTGGCCTATCAAGGTTGTAATTGAGTTTGTTCATTTATAAAGTATACTCCAAATGAATATGGGGTGAGATAATTAATTTGTGCATAAGGTGTTTACACTTTTTAACGGAAAAGATTATTATTATTGATGTCCACATTACACACTTGTTCCATTGCACAACACTGAAATTGAATATTTTCGTCCAAAATAAGCTAAACCAAGTGCATAGGTGGCAAGATTGTTATTTCAATGTGTGGTGTGAACCTTGAGGTGTACCAATATGGATATGAACGAGTTATGTATGTATACCACGTATTAAATACAAGGGTAGATGTACATACCATATCTAAGAGATATGAATAGTTGTATACATAATATTTCAAATGAATATTATGACTTAAAAAATAAATTTAAAATATAATATATAAACATAAATATTAAAAATGGAATAAATAAAATTTAATTTTTTATTTGAAATTTGACTTGTAATAAAATAGAATAATTATTATTTGTTTCCTCCATTTTACATTGCTGAAATATATGGAAGTGATACTTAAGATATGAAACATTATTAAAATGTTCTAAAGTACACATTAGAAACATGTGTGTTTTTAACAATTACATGTGGCATTGCAATAATGTAGATGAAATTAATAGCGTCTTAGGATAATTTATGATCTTTCTAGTTGGAAATTTGAATAAACATTATTAGCTTTTCACAATAGATTTTTGAAAACAAAAACTAGGTGGTGACAAATTATGTACAAAAAAGCAAAGTCAATGACATTGCCACAATGTGGCTCTTGTTTATATACTTTTGAAGGTGCAATATTGTCTTGGGTATCTAGATTGTAGAAAGTAGTAGCCCTATCCATAACAAAAGCATAATACATTGATGCAATAGGAGCATGGAAATAGATCTTGTGTATGCAATGATTCTTTGGAGAGATGGGAAAAACAAGAAAAATATGTGTTGCATTGTGACAGACAAAACACCATTCATTTATAAAAAAACCTAGCATATCATTATAAGGGAAATGATCAACAGCAAAGAGATATAAAATATTCACTGAATATTCTATTTGGTCTTAAGTGGGAGATTTTTAGATGTGAAACCAAATCAAATCAAATTAAAATATATAATATTTTGACTTCTTCATGCTTGTTGAATGTTATGAAAAGAGTTAAATGAGTTATATTTCTTTGGACACATGATATTCAAAATCCATAGTATTGTAACAAATCCTATTTAGAGGCTAAGAATAATCTATCATAAGGTGGATGTGTGTGAGTGAGAAGTGAGTGGATGTATGTATTTTTCATTTGTTGATTAAATAAAGCTCCAATCCTTTCCCATGGGTTCTTTCATTGTTGGGTTTTCTATGTAATATGGTGTATTGTGCTAAATTTTATCTTTACCTTTGAATTATTTTGAAGTTTATTGTTATCCTTTGTTGTTTTATTATTAACAATGATTTTAGATACCAATATAAGAACATATAATATTTTGTATAAAGGACATTTTACAAGCATACTTTGTCAAGACGAGTGATGAGAACTTTTGAATTACAGAGTTTTGACTCAAACAAGGAGTAGGAAATTTTGGTGAAAAGTGAGCCTTTGGAATCTGACTTACAAATGGTAGCTATAAATCCCTCGCTAGTGGTTGCAGTGAGGTTAAAAGGAAAAAAGAGAAAAACAACAGGATTGAGTATTTCTTTGTAAAGTGGATATTTTTGAATACTTAAGAGTATCTATTTATACTCTATTACGTACCTTTGAAGTGTGTGATTTACATTCTTTTTTATTTGCAGTGTTCCACGAGGATGCGTCATTGGGGGTGCCCATGCTCCCAGGATGAGGGGATGCCTAGGAAAGTGTTTTCCCATGTCCCCCTTTTGGGGAAACTCGAGCAGATGCAAGAGGGGACATTTCCCCAATGTGGGGATCCGTTTTCCCAAAAGTGGTGCTTGTGGGCATTCCCCCCTCAAAAAGGGTTAGGCATAATGCTTGAAAATAAAAATTTATGAGTGACGAAGCCTAATATTCAACCTTAAAGTCTTACTAATGCTATGCAATTAATGAGAATATCAATTTCTCTTTTATCTTTCATTTTCTTCCTTTTACTTAAATTTTTAACGTTACTATTAATTGTTTCAAGAGATTTGAGAGTGGTTCCAATGTCATTAGATTTTATATGCAACAAGTAAAAGTTTAGATACAACTCAAAACCCAAGAGAGTCAACAATTTTCAAGATTTTAGGATTGTGGGGATTGCAACATTACCATTGGATTCTACCATGTATGAGAGTATTAAACTAGCATTTAATCAAGAGCACCAAGCCCTCTATGTACCTCAATGTTAGCGCATTTATTTTTGAACTCCTTTATCATGACCTTGTTGAAATGGCAACAAGAATCTTCCAATTTTAATTTGTCCTTGAATTAAAATTGAGAATTAAAATTTGAATTTAGTCTCACCAGCTGCTTGGAAAATAATTAATTAATTCATCTTGAGTTAATTAGTTAGAGAAATTCAAGCTAGAAGTTTTTGTGAAGTCATGCAACAGTTATCCCTTTGATTAAGGAAATTATCCCTTAGTTA
Source organism: Pinus taeda (assembly GCA_000404065.3). Taxonomy (NCBI): domain Eukaryota; kingdom Viridiplantae; phylum Streptophyta; class Pinopsida; order Pinales; family Pinaceae; genus Pinus; species Pinus taeda. Next base: position 10,302 of record APFE031647914.1, read on the forward strand.
AGAAGATAAGGGTGAGTTGTATTTGAGTTGTAATTAGTTAGCTCAGTTAATTGAGTTAAGTCCAGTTAAATTGGTTCCAAACAGTTTGAGGAACTAATTGTGAGTTCAGTCAGTTAATGCATGCATGCATGAAACTAGTGTACTCCAGATAACTGAATATTCTCTCATAAATAACTCATGCATGTTAGTTCAGACAAAGACCTAGTTGAGATTAAAGGCAGAGACATTGTACTATCAGTTGCAATAATTTTCCTATAAGAAAATCTCTTGCATGCAGAAGGAATTCATTCCTTGAGATTTGTGCAGTTTTATAATGTGTTGGAGCAATGTGAGATTAGTGCCACACAAGGTTACAACTGGAACACCCAGGGAAAACAACGCAAGGAAATAGGAGGCTTGGAGGGCAGAGGAGGAGGTATATGAGTTGTCTAGTCTGTTTATGAGCAGTGTGAGGGATTGTACTGAGAGCTAGATAACTGTGAGAGCTAAAGCTGTGTGTAATCCTGAGATATTTCCACCTGTATGATAATATAGATAGCGGGGTTTTTAGTTGAGGCTTTCCCCAAAGTATTCTTCTGCGTTTCATGTGTATTGATTCTTCTTCTCTATTATATGTGTTCTGTTTAATCTTGCTCAAATTGATTAAGCTTCCGCAAGTTTGATTGTAGAAGTAGATTAAGTATTTTGCTTTAGTATATTGCATAATTAGGTTAATCTACAGTGAGAATTTCTACAGACCTTCGTAAAATTATACATATATAACTCAAACAAAATATGGATTTGGCATGTTAAGATTTTTCTAACTCATTTTAATGTTTATAAGGTGACATTGATGATGAAGATTCCAATATAGGCAATGATTTTGATGATATGCACATTTTTGTTGTAGCATAAGTTTTTTGGACTATAGTGGCCATCTAAAGCCTCTTTGCCATCATATTTTGGTTCAAAGAAGGATTGCGTTCAATGCTATTTTGTTTGTATGAACTCGTACTTGCTATATATATGAGAAACTTTACATATTTTTGTATAATGGTTTGGATTCATATGGATGCCGATGAATATGTATGCATTTTTTCCCCAAAATTAGAATATTTAAGTATTTTTTGGTCAATCTGTTTTTTTTACTTTGGTTCGTTTTGGTTCCCAATTTTGGGGTCGATCAATTTGATGATCATTTTGGTTATGATAATATTGATTCAATGTGCATTGTTCATTTTTAGTTTTAACTTTCGATTCTTGAATCTAGATATTAATGACTTTGAACTTAGCCTTTGACTTGTCTTTTTTTTACTATTTTTGTGTTAGAGTACATTGTCTATTTGTCTTGTACTTCATAGAATGCGATTCTTGACTGTAGATATTAATAACTTTAAACTTAGTCTTTGAACTCTCTTTTTTCACTATTTTTGTGTTAGAGTACATTGTCTATTGTTAGAAAACATCAAACCAATTATATATTCATAAATTGAGCAACTCTTATGTGAGGGCTTCACTTGGAGACTGCCTCTGCTACAGAACGCTCTACATCATTTCATTATATATATTATATATATATTATATATTATATATATTATATATAACTTACACTCAAATAGGGAAGTTAGAACAACCTCCAAAAGAATAGGAACTAAATCCTAATCAAAGGCATACACTCAACTATTGAACTAACTCCCTCCTAAAATAGATTTCTCCATTATCTTCAACATTCCCCCTTAATGGAGAAAGGGTTCATTAGTACTCCTAACATTTCCCTAAACAATTCAAACTTGATTCTACCGAGAGGCTTAGTGAAAATATCATTAGCATTTTCACATGTATTGCAATATTCAATATGAATTTCTTTTGACTGAACTTTCTCTCCGACAAAATGAAATTGTGTATCTATGTGCTTTGTGTTTTTATGAAAGACTAGATTATTTGAAAGTTTGATAGAACTCTAGTTGTTGCATTTGATAACTGTTGCAACCTTTTGTTCTTCTCCAACATCATGTAGAAGTCTCCTCAACCAAATTGCTTCACAATTTGTTGCACACATCGCTTGATACTCAACTTCTGTTGAAGACAAGGACACTATGTTTCTCGTTTTTGCTAATCCATGTAATGACCCCGGACCCAATGCTGAATGCATAACCTGTTATGGATCGTTGGTCATCTAGATTTCCGGCCCAGTCAGAGTCTGAAAAACCTGCCAATCTAACATCAAATGAATTAGTATAAATAATATCAAAGTCTAAGGTTCCTTGCAGATACCTTAAGACACCTTTCACTGCAACCCAATGACACTCAAGAGGCTTTGACGTGAATTGGCTCAATACACTGACTACATAAACCAAATCCGGCCTAGTTGTAGTCAAGTAGATTAGATGCCCAACCAACTGTCTATACAATTTTGCATCTGCCTCCTTAGAACCATCATCATTATGAAGTTTGGTATTCTGCTGTAAAGGCACTGTTGCAGCTTTTGCACCGATCCATTCTGAACTTTTTCAATAAACTCCTGACATACTTACCCCGTGACAGAAAAGTTTGGCCAGAATCCCTCCAGACTTCCAGACCCAAACAATAGTGTAGCTCTCCAAGGTCTTTCATCTCAAAAACCAATGACATATGCTCTTTGATTTCTTTAATGAGTTCATCTACATTTCCTGTAATGATAAGATCATCTACATATAAAGAAATCAAACCAATTATCTCCTATTTGTCAAACACAATATACAAATTAGGGTCATTCTTGCTTCTTTTATAACTATGACGTAGGAAAAATGAATCAATTTTTTCATACCATGACGTGGGTACTTGTTTTAGTCCATACAATGTTTTCTTCAATCTACAAACTAAACATTATTCCCCCTATTTAACAAACCCCTCAGGTTGCACTAAATACACTTCTTCTTTTAATTCACCATTTAAAAATTCATGTTCCACATCTAGCTGGTGTATCGTCTAATGATGTTTGGTAGCTAAAGCAATTAACATTCTGATTGTGTTTAATTTAGTTACAAGGACGAAGGTTTCCTCATAGTTTATACCTTCTTTCTGCGAGTGCCCTTTGCAACCAACCTAGCTTTATATTTATCTATACTCCCATTTGCTTTAAATTTAGGCTTGTATAGCCATTTACAACCTATGGGTTGTTTTCCTTCAGGTAATTCAACTAGATCTCAGGTTTTGTTTTTAAGTATTGATTCATATTTCTCTTCCATGGCTGCCCTCCATTCATTATATTGACTAGCTTCTTTATAACTAGAGGGTTCAACAACATTTAACATACTAGTTATAAAAGCATTCTCCCTATATCTTGCTGGAAATTGAGTTTGCCTACTTGATCTCCTGAGTGGTGGTGTGGCCTCAAATCTATTTTGATCTCCCCTCTGCGTACTGGTTTCAAAACTGATTTGATCAACCACTTCTTTTTTCTCCTGCTGTTCTTGCTGCTCACCGACCACTGTTTCATCACCTTCTTCTAACAGTAAAGACACATGCCATTCTTCATCACTCTGAACAGGGTTCCCATCATCTACTTGTTCATAGAATACCACATCTCTGCTCAAACACCTTGTGAGTAGAAGGATTAAACATCTTATAAGCCTTAAACTCACTGCAGTTCCAATAAAAGTACACTTAATGGCTTTTGAATCTAACTTCTTCCTATCTTCTTTCAAGACATGAGCAAAAGCCTTACATCCATAGAATCTAAGATGACTTACTGCAGGCTTGAAGCCAAACAATGCTTCGAAATGAGTTTTATAATCCAAACACTTAGTAGGACTCCTATTCTTGAGATACAGTGTAGTGTTTACAACTTTTGCCCAAAAACCACTGGTTGGATTCTTACCTTTCAACATACTGCGGGCACACTCCACGAGGGTTCTGTTTTTCCTTTCCGCAACCCTGTTTCGCTGAGGAGTGTAAGGTGTTGTGAACTGCTGCTATATTCTGTGTTCTTTGCAGTATTTGATGAAGTCACCCTTCGTGAATTCTCCACCTTGGTTTGAGCGAAGAATTTTGATGAAATTTCTTGTTTTCTTCTTAATCGTACTTCTTAATTGCTTGAAGTATTCAAAAGCATGACTTTTTTGCCTAAGGAAATACACCCAGGTGAACCTTGTACATTCATCAACAAAAATAAGAAAATGGTAGGCCCCTCCTAACGACCTTGTCTACATTGGCTCACATAGATCAGTGTGTACAAGTTCAAGTATATCCCTCTGCTTCCTATCAACAATAGCAGGAAATTCATCTCTATGTAATTTACCAAGGGCACATGCTTCACAATGAACATGCATACTTTTCAAAATAAGAAGACCATTCACCATACCTTTTTTTTTTAAGAAGTAGTAGGTCACTGAAATTTATATGCCCAAATCTCTGATGCCATAGATTCTCTACAGACATGGTTGATGATGCCAATGCTTGATGTGACACGCTCCTAACATCCAATTTATACAATCCTCCTACACGTACACCTGTTGCAATGGAATTCATCCGATCCAACAAGTCTTTAATTACACAATAAGATTTAAAGAACTCTACCTTAAGATCTTGATCTGTTATTCTAGATACAAAAATCAGGTTCTTTTTTATCCCGAGTACATACATAACATAATGAATACGCCTAATGTTTCCATCAGGTAGTATGACAAGGACATCACCATAGACCTTCGTACCAACGGTGGATTCTCTGAAATTTTTAAACCATTGCCTCTTACCTATCATATGGGAGGAGGCTCCTGATTCCACGAACCAAATTTCTGCTTCATCCTCCTTAATTGATAGCGTAGGACGAGATACGAATAATCCGATATTCCAATTCTCATTTACATCAGCCAGATGACCTGCATGCTTCTTGTGTCTCTATTGACCTTCATCAAACTTCTTCTTCTGGCAATGTTTAGCTATATGACCAACTCTACCACAATAAAAACATTTTGGTCCTGAATCACTTTTGTTTGAAGACATCCCTTGAGATAGGTTGCTTTCTTTGTGGGGTTCCTCCACTTTTGTGTGTTGCATTTGTCTCTCCTCTGAAAGGCTTCTTCTTTGCCATAAGGGCAAGATCTAAGCTCTGGGGTTTCAGGATCATCCACCTTTCCTCATCTTGCATTAGGATCTCTATCAATTATTCAAACTTGGGGTTTTTTTTCTCTCGCATTCAACCCAGTGATGAACATCTGATAGTCGTCAGTGATATCATTCATGGTAATCGTGATCAAATCACTGTCTAATACCGTTTCGCTAATGTCACCCAACTTATTCTTAAGCTCCTTGATACGAGAGTTGAATGATGCTACTAATTCATTCTCCTCCATTTTAATGGAAAGAATCTTGCTCTTTAAAAACATTAGTTAATTTGTGTTCTTGATCTCGTATAAGTCTTTGAGAGTTGTCCAGATGTCTATTGCCGATTTACATTCTCGAATATGGGAAATAATGCAATATTTCACAGACAATTTGAGCAGCACCTTTGCCTTATTCTCTCTCTTTTCGCAGTGCTGGATTGTTGCTATTGTTCCACTTGTAGCTAGAGACAACTTCAACTCATCACCAGTTGCAAATCGCCCATGTGTTCTGCCTCTCCAACCAAGTCTGCAACTTAAATTTCCAATTAGAGTAATTGGATCCGTCGAGCTTATTATTCTCGTTCACATAAACCTCCACTATCTAATTGTTCATCTTAACCGATCTCCCTTATTTCTTTAGAAAAAAAAAAAATAAATTGACTCCCTCATTTCATATGCACACACTAATTTAAAATAAAATAAAATATTG
>APFE031647914.1:36556-72291 GCA_000404065.3 Pinus taeda
GCTAACAGCCAAGTCTAGAGTCATCTGGAAGGTTGGCTGTTAGAACAAACTCGCCTAAACAGGATCAGCGTGGGTGCAAAACTGGGCTGGCACGCTGGCATCGCAAATCGATTATAGAAGAGGTCTGGTCAGCGCACAATGATACAAACGGAGGGCGCGCTGTCCGTGAAATTGAACCAGCGCGGAAAACACGTGTACTTCCGCGCTGGCAGCGCAGCAATTACATTATCCTCCGCCAGTCAGCGCGGTTATTTAATGAACAGACGCGATGATTCAATTAACTTAGGCAAAGAGGGTTTTATCCATTTCAGAGAGCATAGTCAAGGTGGATGTGACTTTATGACACAGTAAGGAGACTGACAAGGTGACAGTGAAATTTTACTGTGTAACATGTATTATGGTGTAAGTTTATTATTGTCTTTTGTTGTTATATGGTGAACATGATTGGTATCATGATTGCAAAGTTCTTGTTGCTATTGGTGTAAGCTAGGTGTATTAAGTACTAGGAGACCACTACTGTAACTTCAAAAAGTGATATTTTATTTATTAATTTAGTAGAAGAAACATATTAATATACTTCTAGTAGTAGCATTGATAGGTTACTTAACTCTATGGCATCTCACCATGTAACTCCATGCAAAAACAATTATGTTGCATATGAGGTCACAAATTATGGTAGTGTACATTTGGGAAACAATGAATCAAGATGAAGGATGGGAACAATATCTTATTGAAACAAGTTAGGCATATCCTGGACATGCATATGAGCTTGATCTCTATGGAACAATTACATGATGAAGATTGCTCCAAAAGCTTTGGTAAAGGTGGACGGAAAATTAATAAAAGGTCATTGGTTATGACTAGAGGATTCAAAAAAGGGATATTATATACAATAAGGGCAACAACATAAATATTCGATGTGGTTGTTGTTCTAAAAGAAGGAGACTCAATGAATTTATGCCATAAGTGCTTGTGTCACATGAGCGAAAAGGGCCAAAAAAATCCTTGTTGGCAAAAAATATGATCCCAAGTTTGAAATTCTATGAGCTTGGCCTTTGTGAGAATTGTATATATGGTAGAAAATGAAGAGTTTCATTTATGAGAGGTAGCCATGAAAGGAAAATAAATCTATTTAGAATTGATACATTCCGATGTGTTTGGGCTAGTCAATGTTAAGTCTTTAGGAGGAGCTTCATATGTTGTCACATTCATTGACGATGCACCCATGAAGGTTTGGGCCTATCTCAAGAAAAGCAAAGGTGAGGTGTTTGTTATATTTCAATTATTCATGTTGTTATTGAAATAGAGACCAATAAACTACTCAAGTGTTTGAGGATAAATAATGGTAGAGAGTCATAAGGGGAATTTTAAGGTAGAAAATGGGCCTCAAAACAAGAAACAAAAAATGTAATAACAAAATCAACTTTAAAAGAACCGATAGGATTCAAGATGATGACATCATCCCTAGGGGTAAATATTTTGGATGGATTTTTTTTTTTTAAATGTATTTTTGACTTACTTCCTTAGGCTTACTCAAAGGTCAAGTGTAGACACCCATTGGATGTGAGATTAAATTCCATATCCATTGAGTACCGAATGCGAGAACTTTTGAGTAGACGAACATTGAAAAATGGAAATGCATGAAAAAAGTCTTGTTCAATATATGAAACACACTTTTTTCATGTATTTTCAATTTTTTTCGATGTGGGTCTACTCAAAAGTATGCACATTGGGTACTCATTGGATGTTCATTTTAATTTAGCATTCAATGGATGTCTACACTTAAAATTTGAGTAAAGCTATAAGGAGTTAAGTCAAAAATATAATAATAAAAATAGTTTCTTTTCTTTTTCTTTAAAAAATCATAACTCTTATTTTATTATTTTAGCCCTTATTTTATTATTTTCTTTAGGAGGCCCATTTTAGACCTCAAAATTCCCCTGAAGATTGCTCCAATATATTCAAGGATTACTGTAATAGGTTTGTCAAAAACATGAGAAGATTATCCCTGGTACTCCTCAACAGAATGGTAATGCATAAACAATGAATCACACAATCATAGAGAAGGTGAGGAGTATGTTGTCAAATTCTAGATTGGAAATGTACTTTTGGGTAGAAGCAACACGAGCATCTTGTTATCTCATCAATCAATCACCTACTACAACCCTAGATGGTGGCAGTCCTAAAGAAGTTTGGACTGGTGAGAAGGTAAAGTATTCTCACTTAATTTTTTTTGGATTGTGAAGCATTTGCGCATGCTCCCAAAGAACACAGAACCAAGTTACATGATAAATCAATTAAATGTATTTTTCTGGGATATGAAAGTGGTGTTATTGTTTATGAGATCGAGTTAAACACAATTTTTTTAGAAGAAGGGATGTGATATTTAATGAGTTAGAGATGTATAAAATGTCTACATGTCATATGGAGGTCAAGAGAATTGTTGACAAGTTGGTAGAACAATAAGAAAATATCCCACCATTGTAAGAAATTGGGCAGCGAATTCAAGAACATGATAGACAACAAGTGGAAAAGTATGGATAGTAGGAAAAAGAAACCTCACAACAATTGTTACAAGAGATCCAAATAAAAAGCATACCACCACAGTTGGTGCACATGTTTATTAGGCTTTGTTGTCGCACAATGTCTAGGCACCACGACAACACTCAGAGTAAGGGTTGTCACTCTAATCCTTACTCACTTTGTTTAGAATCTCTCATAGACAAGTCAAGGGGGGTAGTCCCTAAGTTGAATGGATGAAGATAGCCTGTGGAACACAGGCTCTAGGAGATTTTAAGGATGAACAACTTGATGAATGACTTCCTATTTAAAGATAAATCCTCCAACGGCTAGTTCCAGTGATCCTCGTCAAAACAATCTCGACCGTTGATGAATATTAAAATTTCTTTTAATTTCATCTGTCGAAATGTTTAAATATTTCGAGAAATTTGAAAATTTGAAATTAAATGTATTTTAATTAACTCAAATTTTTTTTTGAGTTAATTTCTCCAAAAAATTGACTTTGATTTAACCCCCAGGGATCAAAGGTTTATAATTTAGCAAAATAATTAATTTATCTTAGTCTCGGGACCTTTTAAAATTTAATTTTTATGGACCGACGAATTTTGCCTTTGGAGAATTTAAATTTACTTAAGACCTAGAATTAATTAAATTCTATGGCTTAGGATTTTAATTAATTTTTTGCCAGAAAATTTAATTAATTAACTTATGAGGGGATAAATTATTTTTCCAACCCTCAAGACACTTTACATCATGATTTTCATATTTTTTACATCATAATGGGGAAAACTCATTTGTAATAGATGCTTACAGATTACCCATTTATGCGACACAAATATAATCCAACAGACCAAGCAATTTGTAATAAAATAATCTAACCAAATTGTTAGGATTATTCCCAAATCACTTTTACATAGACTCGGTCTAGAACACTAGGACTCTTCTAAGATCTTAGCGAAAAATCCATTCCAACTTTGGGGTAAGTCTGGAGGAAAACTCTGCCGACCATCCAAGAATGGATCGGTGAGACAAAAAACCTCCCAGCATGTAGATTGTCACCAAAAAAATAGGTTTACCTAGGTCATTACATACATGACACGGATCCGCTGAGATTATTTACATCATATACATGCAGAATGAGTTCGCATTATAACATCTTCGAAATCAGGTTGATGATGATCACTAAATGGAATGGACACATCGATCAAGTGCTATCCCTTTTGTGAAAAAATGGGGTGTACTGCTATGGGTCGTTGACATGTAGTGGTCAACATCTAGCTTTACTTGGGAACACATTGCTGCACCAAAGGAATGTGAGAATCCACAATCTTCATCCACGCAACACACATGATAACATAAATAGCGTCCATCCAAAAATCATCATGTAATATTAAGCACAAGAAAGATATAAGCTCTTCATTTATTAACTCTCCTAATAACATGAAAAACATAAATCTGACATAATTATAAAATGAAATGTTGAAATGAAAGGGTGTACGGTTAGGAGTACAATACAAAGGATGCCCAGTGGCATGAGATGTCCTCTTTGAAGTACAATTTGAGCATTTGGACATTCATGGGTAAATCCAGTGGTTCGCCTTCCAACGTGCTCAAATAGAATGAGCTGGATCCAACAATGCCTCAAATGATGTATGGTCCCAGCCACAAACTGTAAAATTTGTTATGCTTTCCTGGTTTTTCATTCTTTCGATCCCACAATAAGACCATATCTCCAACCTACAAAGATATAGGATGATATTTTTTGTCAAATCTTTTCTTGATGTTAGATTGATTCTTATACATATTATCAAAAACCTTCCTATGAGTTTCATCCAACTCTATAAGCTGATCAATTATATTCTGGACAACAGTTTTATCATTAGTAAAGTGTTGAAGGAGTTGGTAAGCTAGCAATTTAAGGTGCATTGGCAAAGTTGCATCCAAGCCATAAACTAATTCAAAGGGACTTTTACCAATAGCCTTCTTTTTTGTTATCCTATCTGCCCACAAAACATACTTGATTTTACTATCCCAAGTTTGCTTGTTATCTCCCACTATTTTCTTGATAATGGTTATAAGACTTGTATTACTTGATTCAGCCAAGCCATTACCCTGAGGATAATAATTAGATGAATGAGATAACACAATGCGATACTTAAAACAGAAAGACGAAAGTTCCATAGAACTGAAAGCCTTAGCATTGTCAGTAGTGATCTTGGCAGGGACACCAAATCTAGTAATTATTTGATTTTCAAGAAAGTCCATAATAACCTTTTTTGTAGCATTCTTAGCTGGAATGGATTCTACCCATTTTGTAAAATAATCAGTAGCAGTCAGAATCCATGAGTAGCCATTGCTATAATTTTCATGAAATTTCCCTATGAAATCCAGACCCCAATGCTGAAAAGGAGCCTCAACAACCACAAGTTGAAGGGGTAGGGCAGCTAGCTTCTTCCCCACAGTGAATAGTTGACAACACTAACAAATTCTAACAAATTTGTTCACATCAGTAAAAATTGAAGGCTAGGATTATCTAGCTCTAAGGATTTTGTGGACGGTAGTTCTAGCAACATAATGCCCTCCACAAAATCTAGAGTGAAACTCGGAAATCAACTTTTTAGACTCAATTCCATCAACACATCTAAGTATAATGCCCTCTGGATTTCGCAACCCTGGGCCATCCTTCATGATGCAATACTTAGAAGCCTTTAATCTAAGAGCCCTTCTTTTATGAGCAACTAAATGGGTAGGACATGTAAGATTCAATAAGTAATATATAATATCCTTGTACCATTCATGCTCTCCTAACCTTTGCAGCTTAGGTGAAGATGAATCGTTAAGACAAATCAAACCAATAGATTTCTCGTTATTTTCAGTTAACATCTTGGCTAAACCCTGACCCTTGACCAACTTGGTGGGTTTAATTTCTAAATCATATTCTTGAATTTTCGTTACCCACCTAGCATGAGTCCCTAGGCAATTAATTTGAGTTAATATATCTTTGATAGTGGAATGTGGGATGTAACCTATGACTTTGGAATATCCCACATATGTCCTGAAATTCTTAAGAGATTTAACTAAGGCATAAGCTTAATTTTCCATGGTAGTGTAGTTGAACTCAGAATTTTGAAGCGCTTTACTCATGAAAGCAATAGGTTGTTCTTGCCCATCCTTATTTTTCTGAAGTAAGACACTAGCAATGGTATCCTCAAAAGCAAAAGAGAAAATTATGAAATCCCTGGAATAATCAGGACTGATTAAAATAGGAGCCTTGGCTATAGAATTCTTTATTTCTTAAAAAGCCTTTCTACTATCTTCTTTCCATAGGAAATTTGTGTCTTTTTTTAAAGGACTTTGAATATGATTTGCTAATTTTGCATAATTCAAAATAAATCTTCTAAGGAAATTTATTTTTCCTAGGAAGGACTAGAGGTATTTTAGATTATGGGGCAGAGGACTCTTTTGAATTGCCTCAACCCTTTCAGGATCAATCTTAATCCTATCCTTTGAAATTATGTGACCAAGTAACTTCCCTTCAGTTACCCCAAATATAGGCTTAGCAGGATTTAAGGAAATGCCAAACTCCCTACATTTGTCAAAAACTTACCTAAGATGACTTATCTGATCAATACAATTTTTAGAAAAAAACAGTAAGGTCATCTTGATATATTTCAATGAATTTTCTAATTAAACCCTTAAAAGCATAGTCCATGGCCCTTTGGAAAGTAGCCCCAACATTTGTTAAACTGAAAGGAATTCTTATGTATTAAAATGTTCCCCATGGTGTGGTGAAAGTTGTTTTATGTTGATCCTCCTTTTTTACCTAGACTTGATTATATCTGGAAAAACCATCTAATAATGAAATCATCCCGGATCTCGTCACTCTTTGCAACATGGTCTCCATATTAGGCAAAGGGTAATTATCCTTTTTACAAGCTAAATTAACGTTTTTGAAATTGACACACAATCTAATTGTACCATTCTTTTTCCTAACGATCACCAAATTTGAGCACCATGTAGAATGCCTAGTTTGAGCAATAATGCCAGCAACAAGCATCTTTGTGAGCTCCTTTTTTATCAGGTGCTCAATATTTCACTCAAAAATAAAAGTTCTCAGAATGGCTCGAAACCTAAACAACCGCATCCATTTCTAAAAAATGATCCTAACGCAACTCATTTCATCGAAAACCAAGTTCATATGAGAAAGTTATTGTGTTTTGATTGCTTTGCTAAACAGGTGAAATTTGCAACAACAAAAAAAATGCCCAGTCACTGCACAGTCAACAACGTGTATTTCTGATGTGGCAAGTGACTAGGTAGGGTCAAAGGTGGTCAACATCAAATTACAGTTCGTCAAGTGTCAGCTTGTTATTGAGTTACTCAGGTGGTGATGTGGCACAGTGTGATTGGTTTGTTTTTGGTCCAATAAAAGAATGCCACATGGCAAGCCCGAAGGCTGCCATGTGGCACCTCCCAACGTCCTAGACAGTCTCGACAGTGGAGAAAATTTTTGGGTGGAGGTTAGGTCAAACCCGTAACCTCTGCTATACATTCCACAAGCCTTAACCGCCTCCACTATCGGCTGTTTCTTACCCTATAAGTTTTCCACATTCATTTAAAGTTTAGTGATGTTGGAATGGGCGGTTAGGAGGGCCAGCCCTCCGCATGTGTTCGCAACAACACACAACGTGGTGAAAACTTATGTTACCCCGACAGACAGTCCAACACACCAACAGTGCAACAGTCTCTGCCATGTGAACGTGACTGTTGTAACACCAAACTGTTAGTAGTTCTGACAGACCATCACCTCGACGGTTAATGCGATATTAACACCATATGTGAACACTACATCGTAACCGTCAGGTTTATGGTTAACAAAATAGCGGGGTTAACACTAATTGCGGGTTATTGTTAATTAATATAGATTAATTTAATTAACCCCAAGTTTAAAATGACGGAAATTTGGCGGCGCCACTAATTTTGGGCCTTCCACATTTAGCAGCTCAACTGGAGTTATTCCATAATTAGAGGAGTTTTTCTAAGAAAACACTGTCTGAGTCATAGAGAAGGCAATTTTCGACCAAATGGAGCTCAGGAAAAGGTGTTCTTGGCTAATTTGGACATTTTGAACCCATTGGTGCAGGTATCAGGAGCCATAGAGCTTTGTAAAACAACATTTTTCCATTTTGAGCTGATACAGAGGCCGAAGCCATGGAAGTTGGACCAAGGAGATGTAGTCCAAGAGGGGTGAACTCCTTCATCAAAACACTATGTTAAAGTGTCTCTTTGATGGTTTGTTGTACTTTGAATGTCTGTTGTTCAACACTTGTTTTTGAAGCTATTTTACTCATGAATGTCATTTTCAACTTAAGGATATTTACCTGTTTACATACACAAACAACTAAGGAAACCACAATACAAGAAGAAATAAGCAAACACATGTTTAGAAATATGTAATTGATATTAGAAAAACAAAAGCTAATAATAAAAGATAGATCAAGTTGGTATTAGAGCAATGTTGAATTGGTTGATTGCTTGAGATTGTGCAATTAGGGTTTTAATGGCTGCAAAATTGTGTTGCTTACAAGGTTAAAGTTGCAGAAAGGAGAAGGGAAGCTATTGGTTGCAACCACTGAGGTAATGCCCAGAAGAAAGAGAGCCACAAGGCCAAAATCTCCACCACCCGAAGTTCCAATTCCAGCTACACTTGAAACTCCTCAAGTTTTGCCTTCAACTAAGATTAAAGAGGTACAAGTAGTACCAATTTTTGAGCCTGAATCCACAGCCATTATGTCTGGAGAAAGAGAGCCTGAAGGTCCTTCTTCAGAACAAGAAGAACTCAAGAAATATTTTTTCACTTTCACTGAGATGGTTCAAGTCCTTTATGAAGAGAGGAACACTAGAATGGTTGGAGAGAGTTCTAAACCTCCACATGGAGAAGGAAGCTCAAAGGATAAAAAATATGAGAAGAAGGATACAAAGGGAATGGTGGAAAGCCACCTCCCTCTCCACCATCCTTATCATCTTCCTCATCATCTTCATCATCTCACACAATATCATCTTCCACTGCCACCATTGAACTACCCATACTCATTCAAAAACCCCAAAAGGAAAGACTCCCTTACTTAAATTGGACATTAAGTTTGAACTTCACATGTCCAATGGAGAGGTGAATGTAAAAAAGTTGGATAGTTGGATTCGACAGTTGGAGGTATACTGCAGAATTCAGAACCTTCAAGAAGATGACATAAAGATCTAGTTGGCTTCATTGGGACTAAATGGTGCAACATTAGTTTGGTGGGAAGCAAAGACTTAAGAGGAAATGCAAATCCATGGTAAGATATCCATTATTTGGGTTGAATTTGTTTCTGCAATTAAAATACAGTTTTATCATTTAGCTTATATGCAAAAAGCCATTATGAGTTGGCAGAATTTTAGGCAACTCAAAGGCCAAACAATCCAAGATTATACACAGGCGTTTAGGAAAAGGGCTTTGTTGTTAGGAGTAAATTTGAATTCCCAAAATACACTATTGAAATATATTGGTGGTTTACATTCCTATTTGAAACATACTATCCTTATGTTCAATCCAAGCAATTTGGATGAGGTATGTGTGTAAGCCACGCACCTTGAAGCAAGGGGAAAGAACATCCAGGAAGAGGGTAGTAAGAGGAAGCCATTCAAGGGTAAGGAGAAAGAGAAGGGTGGAAAATGGAAAGGAAAGAAAAATGCAAGTGTGAAGAAAGAAGGGGAGAAAACCATATGCCAACATTGTTCCAAAGTTTGGCATGATGAAGCCCACTGCTGGAAATTGTATCCCGAATTAAAGTCTAAGAAACAAAACAATAACGGAAAACGAAAGACAACCACTACCACACAACATGACCTTGGTTTAGATTCTGGTGATGATACCAAGATTTCAGCCATGGTCACAAAAGGGAAGAAACTGTTGCAAGCACTAGTTCCTCACATAGTCAAAACAACACTCCAAATGAAGAGTCAAGAATAGAGTTGTTTCATAGAAGAGTGATTTCAAATCGTATAAAGATTGATGCATTATTTGATAGTGGATTACAATCAAACTTGATTTCAGAATATGGTTAAAAAACTAAACCTTGAAACTGTACCTCATCATAAGCCATATCCATTGGGTTGGATAGTTAACAATGCAAACTTACAGGTTAAAAGGAAGTGTTTATTCAAGTTCACCATTACTGAAAAGTTCATTGATGAAGTTGAGTTACATGTAGTTCCACTTGACATCTCAGGAATCATTTTGGGTAGTCCTTATTTGTATGATAGGGAAGCAGTATTATATCACCATGACAACAAATACATAGTGCTCAAGAATGGGGTGGAGTACATTGTGAGAGCCCATCACAAAAAGTTGAACATTTCTTTTGTTAATGCAGGGTTGATGAAGAGATGCAAGTAAAATTTTTGTGCTTCTCATGATCAAGAAAAATAATGATATTGATTATGAATCTTTTGAAGGTTGCAATGATAAATTGAAATTTGATTTGTTTGATGTGGTAAGCAAGCATGGCGATATGTTTCAGGAACCGAAGGGGTTACCTCCCAAGAGGGGAATTCAGCATGAGATTTAGTTGCAACAGGATGTTCCACTTCCAAATATTGGCATGTATCACATGTCGATTATGGAAAGCCAAAAAGAAAATTCAATAATTTCTGAACAAAGCTATCATATGCCCATCTACTTCGCCATGTGGTTCGCCCATTGTCTTGGTGCCAAAGAAGGATGGAACTTGGCACATGTGTGTGGATTTCTGTGCAGTGAACAAAATCACGGTAAAGAATCACTATCCACTCCCAAGAATTGATGATTTGCTTGATCAGTTGAGGTATGCAAAGTATTTCACTAAGTTAGACTTACGTGGTGGTTATGATCAAGTTAGGATAATTGAATAAGACATTTGGGAAACCACATTTAAAACTAAACGAGGATTGTCTGAGTGGCTTGTTATGCCTTCAGTCTTACAAATGCTCCAACTACTTTCATGAGGGTAATGAATGATGTATTGAGACCATTTTTAGATTATTTTTGTCATTGTATACTTAAATGATATTCTCATATTCAACAAGTCAAGAGATGAACATGTCATGCATGTCAACAAAGTACTTGATGTCTTAAGAAAAGAACAGTTGTTTTTAAAGATGTCGAAGTGTGAATTTGGCAAGAATTATTTAGTGTATTTGGGACACATTGTTGGAGGAGATGAACTGAATATCGACCTCTTTATGGTTGAGGTCATTCTAAATTGTCCCAAGCTCAATACAATTACAGAGCTAAGAAGCTTTTTAGGGGTAGCACAATATTGGAGAAAGTTTATTGCTAATTTTTCTTCCATTGTAGCTCCAACATGCATTGACAAGTGTCAAGAAAGTCTTCCATTGGGGAGATGTACAATAGGAAACATTTAATGCTTTGAAGCAAAGATAAGTTCAACACCAGTATTGGCTCTTTCAGATCTTAGATAGCCATTTGAAGTTCAAATGGATGCAAGCGATTATGCCATGGGAGCAGTTCTATTGCAACATGGTAAGCCTGTTTCATTTCATTCTGAAATTTTTAATGGAGATGTAACTAACTTCCCTCCTATGACAAATAACTTTACACATTGGTACAAAGTGTTAAGAAATGGATGCACTATTTGATGGGGAAGGATACCATCATCCATACCGACCATCAATCATTACAGTATTTACAGTCATAGTCAAAGTTGCAGCAGTCACGACATTTCAGATGGATGGGTTTTCTACAATAATTTCATTTGGTTATCAGATATAAAAGGGGAATCTACAATAAGGTAGCTGATATGATTTCAAGGCCTAGTGTAAATTCATCTGTTATACTCAAGCATAATTATGTTTTGCATGAAAGTTACATGAAACAAATATGAAAATGATAGTGACTTTCAAGAAGTATATGCAGGCTTGAGTCAAGGAAATCAAAGTGAAGAGTTGGATAATCATGTACATAACAATTTGTTGTATCACTTGGGCAAGTTGTGTATTCCACAGGGAGAAAGAAACAATATCATAAGGGATGCGCACAGTTCATTGATTGCTGGACACTTTGGTGTAGGCAAGACAATAGCGAATCTTCAAAGGTATTGTTATTGGCTACACATGTTGGGTAATGTTTCTCTTTTCATAAGAGGATGTTCTTTATGTGCTACAAGTAAGCCTAGCAATAGGAAACTTGGTTTATACACTCCACTTCCGGGACCTTCACGTCCATGGGAGAGTATCTCAATGGATTTTGTAGGAGGTCTTCCATTGTCAAGGAAAGGTCATGATTACTTGTATGTAGTTGTAGACAAGTTTAGCAATATGTGCATACTGACACCATGTAAAAAGAAAATTACAGCTGAACAAACAACTCATATTTTCTTCCAAAACATTTGGGTTCATTTTGGTCTTCCTACTTCCATTGTAAGTGATCGAGATTCTCGATTTGTTGGGAGTCTTTGGTCAAATTTGTGGGACATGATGGACACAAAGTTGAAAAAGAGTACAACCTTCCATCCACAAACAGATGGAAAAACCGATGTGGTCAACAAAACAATCATTCATCTTCTTAGAGGATATTGCAGCAAACATCCCAAGTTGTGGGATGAATAGTTGCATTACATACAACATGCATACAACAAGGCAAAGCATTCTTCCACAAACACATCACCATTTGAGGCATGTTATGGGTACTTGTGAAGATCACCATTGGACTTCATCTTTGAGAAAGATGTTGCCATCGATGGTCACAGTGACATCGATAAGGCAAGAAATTTCATAGAGAAAATTCAGTTGATACATAATACAGTGCAAGAACAACTTGAGAAAAATCAAAGCAACTACAAGGCAAGGCATGAAAAACACTAGATTGATCGTAAATTTCAAGTTGGCGACTAAGTTTGGTTATATATTAGCAAAGAGAGACTTCAAGGGGAAGGTAAAAATCTTAAACCAATCTATTATGGTCCTTTTAGAATTCTGGAAAAGATTGGTAATAATGCTTTTAAGTTTTATTTGCCTCCTTATATGCAGATATACTCTGTTGTTAATGTTGATAATCTGAGATTATTTGAGCCTCTTTTGATTGATGATCAAGGAGAGCATGATCATTTGGCATCAATAGATGATTTCTCGCCAGAATATCTAGATGAGCTTCAACAAGATCTCATACTTGATATAAGAATCAAGACTTCGAAAATAGGGGATGTTGAATACCTTAGAGTGGGACTCAAGGGAAAAAAGCCTTCTAAAGCCAAATGGTTGCAGATTGAGAAGGTGATCGAGCTGTACCCTCACATGCTGAACAATTGATAGTATATTTTAGGGTCCAAAAGGCTTCTAGTGGGGAGGAATGATCAGGTGCACAATATTTCGCTTAAAAATCAAAGTTCTCAGAATGGCTTGAAACGTGAATGATCGCGTCTGTCTTGGAAAAATGATCCTAACGTACCTCCTTTCGCTGAAAACATAGTTTGTATGAAAAATTTATTGTGTTCTGATCGTTTTGCTAAATAGGTGAATTTTGCAACAACAAAAAAAAATCCCAGTCACTGCACAGTCAGTAGTCCGTACTACTGACGTGGCAAGTGATTAGGTAGGGTCAAAGGTAGTCAACATCGAATTACAGTTCTTCAAGTGTTAGCTTGTTATTGGGTTACGCAAGTGGTGATGTGGCATGTGTGATTGGTTTGTTTTTATTCCAATGAAAGAATTCCATGTGGCAAGCCCCAAGGCCACCATGTGGCACCTCCCAATGGCCTAGACAGTCTCGACAGTGGAGCAAAATTTTGGGTGGAGGTCGGGTCAAACCCGCAACCTCCACTATACATTCTACAAGCCTTAACTGCCTCCATTACCAGGTGTTTCTTACCCAATAAGATTTCCGCATTCATTTAAAGTTTAGTGATGTTGGAATGGGCGGTTAGGAGGGCGAGTCCACAGGACAACCCTTCGCATGTGATCGCAACAACACACAACGCAGTTACAATTTATGTTACCCCGATGGACAGTCCAACACACCAACACTGAAACAGTCTCTGTCATGTGAACATGACCGTTGTAACACCAAATGGTTAGCACTTCCGACAGACCATCACCCCGATAGTTAATGCAATATTAACACCATATGTGAACACTACACTGTAACCGTCAGGTTTATGGTTAACAAAACCACGGAGTTAACACTAATCGTGGGTTATTGTTAATTAATAGGGATTAATTTAATTAAGCCCAAGTTTAAAATGGTGGAAGTTTAGCTTTGCCACTAATTTCGGGCAAGCCTCCACATTTAGTGGCTCTAACTGGAGTTATTCTAGAATTAGAGGAGTTTTTCTAGGAAAAGACTATCTGAGTCATAGAGAAGGAAATTTTCGACCAAATGGAGCTCAGGAAAAGGTGTTCTTGGCTAATTTGGACATTCTGAACACATTGGTGTAGGTATCAGGAGTGATAGAGCTTTGTAAAACAACATTTTGCCATTTTGCGCTAATACAGAGGCCCCAACCATGGAAGCTAGACCAAGGAGATGTAGCCTAGGAGGGGTCAACTCTTTCATCAAAACACTGTGTTAAAGTTTCTCTTTGATGGTTTGCTATACTTTGAATGTATTATGTTCAATACTTGTTTTTGAAGCTATTTGGCTCATGAATGTCATTTTCAACTTAAGGAAAATTACCTGTTTACATACACAAACAACTAAGGAAACCACAGTACAAGAAGCAATAATCAAGCACATGTTTAGAAATCTGTAATTGATATTAGCACAACAAAAACTAACAATAAAAAACAGATCACTTTTGGACTAAGGGGGCCAATTTAGGATTTATTTGTTTAAGTTTCTAAAGAAATGGCTTAGCATTTTCATCCTTTAAGGGAATAGTATGTTCCATAACATCTTCCCTATAGCCTTTTAATTCATCGTAAGAAAAGGATAAAACATCCCTATACTCGTGAACTAAATTTATTAATTTCTTTCTTTCATCTCCATTAGTACCCTTACCAATTTTAATAATTCTAGGATCTTTAGATGTACCAATGTTTACTTCAAAAAACTCTCCAAGATCAATTTTATTTTCCTCTTTCTTCTTAATAGAATCATGCCGACCAAAGTGTTTCTCAAGAGCAACAAAATTTGAGGAGTAGGATTTAAAATATCTTCACCAATATCAGGTCCATCCTCCTTGTAATTTACTTGAAAACCATAAAACTCATCCAAATTGTCTAAGAAGAGAATGATCTATCTTTCATCATCAAATACTTGCCAATGCTCAGAATTATCTGGGACAAAAGGTCTAAAAACAATTTCCATCTTAATTTTATCTTCAATTAAACTATCAGATAATTGCATGGTGGAAGAAGCAACAACTAACTCATCGGCCAAACTATTTTTTTCCCTTGGGATAGTATCAAGGTTAATGACATCAAAATACTCCATGGTATCCCACACAACATTCCTATAATTTATTAATCTATGATTTTTACATGTGAATTTATTTTTAATTTGATCATAACTAAATCAGAATCACCCCTGATACTTAGCAATTTAACTTTTAAAGCTTTTTCTAATTCAATACCCAACAACAAGGCTTCATATTCATGCACATTGTTGGTAGCTTCAAGTTCTAACCGATAGGCAAATTTGAAAATATGATGAAGGGGAGATTTTAAGACAACCCCCACACCTTTACCATCCCTAGATGCTGCACCATCAAAGTATAAATACCAAACCTTATCTTTTAAATTGCCCACTTCTTCTTCAACCTTGGCCTCGAAGGGAATGATAGGATTAGAGAGGATAGCATGATTCCCTAAGCTAGGTTGTTCACTTATGATTTCATTTTGGGGACTTTTAGGATCTTCCACATGGAATCTCCTTTCAGGCTCTCTGTTTAACTTAAGATACCTTTGACCATTAGGGGAAGGAATCATAGAATATGACCAGTTCATTTGTATGATTCCTCCTAAATCAGAGGCCCATTTCCTAGACAATAGCATACCCCAAGCATCAGGCACATCAACCACAACTATGTCCATGAAAATCATGATATGAGGGTAGACAGACAAATGGACTTGTAAGTCCTTAATCAACCCATGAAATTCAATTTTCTTCGAATCCATGGCACATATGTTCTAGTATGACCTAGATATCCTTAAGTTAATCTTATCCATGACTCTCTTAGTCATCACACAAGCGGAAGTACCAGATTCAACCATGCAGTTATATAAGCGATAATTGTTCACAAGCAAAGTAATGAAAAACAAAGAGTGCTCTTTATTATCAGAATCCATACTCTGCAAGTATATGGGAGCATCCTAATAGAAAGCCTTGGTAGGTTCCTCTTGAGTTGCATTTACCTGGGTGCTACTAATAACATTCAATAACTTAGTCCTTTGGGAGGGGATCTTTCTATTTCAGTGGTAGGGACCAAAACTTTAGAGTTATTAAACCAACCTCCTAAATCAATATTCATTCCAGAAGTTGATCCAAAGTTAAGACTTTAAGAATTAACTGGATTATCATTTTGATTTCTCCTTTGACAAGTTAACCCCTTGTACTTAGTGATTTCAAGGACTCGCTCAGGTGGAGTTTTCTCACCAAAGAGCTTAACTAAGACATCAATTTCTTGACCAAAATTATTGATACTATATGAAGATGTGAAAGGTCTGACAGATTGACTATTTCCCTTGACCTCTTCCCAATATTCTTGCGACAAACGATATTCTTTACCAACCACATTTATCTCGTTGCTTGTCCCAAGAATCTCATGATAAATGATTCTCTTGAGAATAGCACAAGTGGCTTCTTCATGAAGCTCCTCACATTCTCTACAATAAGGCGGGGTCTCCTCCACAAGATTATTCATTTCCAGAGGGTGAGGAGGCCTCTGTTCACTAGACTGACCTTTCTTCTGCGAATTATTTCGATTATTATTATTATTCTAACCCCTAAGTTGATGAATTTGAGCTCTTTCCATTTGAATCGACCTAGACTGTAATGTAGTTATCTCCTTAGCATGATCAACAATCATCCTAGCTTGATTTAACTCCATATTTCTAACTTCTTAAGCAATTTTTGCATAGGTTCTTCTTCAGATTCCTTTTCTTTTCCTTTAGGTTCTTTTAATTTAATAGCAGATCTATCAAACCCAGGAATTTCAGATTTTCTAGAAGCCTTCTTATCTTTTTCCAACTCTTCAGCTGTGATTTGACAAGCCTTATAGTCACTAGGCTTGGACCTTCTTAGTTCATAAGAAGTGTCAGGATTGAAAGCATCGAGATAGTATTCTAGAAGCATTTTCTCAGCTGGTTTGTAATCAATAGATATTACTTTAAGCATACCATTAATTTTTTTATTAAATTCTTCACACGTCTCATTTTCTTTCTTTTAAATGACGCTAATGGTTTTGCTAGAAATCGATATTCTTTCTTATCACCAAATTTCTCTCTAAAAGCATTAAGGAGGGAACCATATGAATCAATGCTATGATCAGGCTTATCCCTAAACCAATCCATAGAATCCTTCTCAAGGGTCAAGATGAAGCATTTCATTTGCACATCCTCATAATTTTGAGCCTGAGTGAATTTAGCCCACCAAGTCTGAAAAGCATATTAATTATTTTTAATAGTGATTGCATTATTTCCTTAGAAAGTAGGTAGCTTGTCTAGACCATTATTAGGAAGGTTATGGGGATAGCCCTGGATGTTAGCAAGTTAAGAGGCTCATAGATATCCATGATGTCTGCAACGGGAGGATTCAAGAAGAGTGAATGGATGTCACAGAGAGCTTCCTGGCCGAGATTGTCAAGGACTGTATGAGAAGAGAGTTGATGTAATCTAGCTCTGAGAGCCCTTTCAGGATCCAGAGTAGGATTAGACAAGTTTCTTGGGTTCCTCCTAGTACATGCCCCTGTAGAAGATGAAGGAAGTGGAGTCGCCGCCCGAACAAAAATCTAACTTAGACACAAAAGATGATATGATGAAAATGAGATGAAGATGAATGGATGAAAATGAAATGATCAAATGATGAGAAGAAATTGAGAGGACCAAGGACATAAAACTCTATCCCTGACAATAACGCAAAAAAAATTTGTCGCACAAAGTGTCTAGGCATTGAGACAATGCTCAGAGTAAGTGTTGTCACTCTAATCCTTAATCACTCCGTTTAGACTCTCTCCTAGACAAGTCAAGGGGGTAGTCCCTAAGGTGAATGGATGAAGATAGTCTACGGGACACAGGCTCTAGGAGATTTTAAGGATGAACAACTTGATGAATGACTTCCTATTTAAAGATAAACCCTCCAACGTCTAGTTCTAGTGATCCTCGTCAAAGAAATCTCGACCGTTGATGAGATTAAAATTTCTTTTCTTCTCATTCATCGAAATATTTAAATATTTTGGGGAAATTCGAAATTTTTAATAAACTCAAAAATAAAATTTTTGAGTTAATTTCCTCAAAAATTTGACTTTGACTTAACCCCTAGGGATCAAAGGTTTAAAATTTAGCAAAATAATTAATTTACCTTCACAAGACCTTTTAAAATTTAATTTTTAAGGACCGACGAATTTTGCCTTTGGAGAATTTAAATTTACCTAGGACCTAGAATTAATTAAATTTATGGCTTAGGATTCTAATTAATTTTTGGCCAGAAAATTTAATTAATTAACCTATGAGGGGATAAATTATTTTTCCAACCCTCAAGACACTTTACATCATGATTTTCATTTTTTTTACATCATAAGGGGGAAAACCCATTTGTAATAGACCCTCACAGAGTACCCATTTCTGCGACACAAATATAATCTAGCAAACCAAGCAATTTGTAATAAAATAACTTAACCAAATAGTTAGGATTATTTCCAAATCAATTTTACATAGATTCAATCTAGAACACTAGGACTCGCCTAAGATCCTAGTGACAAAATCCATTCTAGCTTTGGGGTAAGACTGGAGGATAACTCTGCCGACCATCCGAGAATGGATCGGTGAGACAAAAAAACCTCCCAGAATGTAGATCATCAACAAAAAAGTAGGTTTACCTAGGTCGTTACATACATGACACGAATTTGCTGAGATTATTTACATCATATACATGAAGAAGGGGTTTACATTATAACATCTTGGAAATCAGGCTGATGATGATAGATGAATGGAACAAACACATTGATTAGGCGCTATCCCTTTTGCGGAAAAAAGTGGGTGTACTGCTATGGGTCGTTGACACGTAGTGGTAAACAAGCCTCACAAGCACTCACAAAAGGATCCACCCTCAAATTATATTTTGTTAACTAATGAAGGTGAGCCTCATTGTTTTTAGGAGGCTTGTAACGTGGAGACTAGCAAAGATTGGAATAAAGGAATAGAGGAAGAATTGGACTTCCTATTGGAAAACAAAAATTGAAAGTTAGTAAAGCTTCCAAATGGAAGAAATGCCCTAAAAGGAATGGGTATATATGATTAAACATGAAAGTGAAGGAAAGAAGGAAAGATACAAAGCAAGGTTGGTGGTGAAAGAATTTATTCTAAAAGAAGGTATTGCCTTTACTAAAAACGTTTTGCTTGTTGTTAAGATGTCATCCCTAATAGTTATTCTTAGTCTTATTGCTACTTTAGATTTAGAATGTGATTAGATAGATGTAAATGAAACCTTCCTTCACGGAGAATTCAAAGAGGAGATTTACATGGAGAAACCAAAAGGATTTCAAGTTTGAAAAATAAACAAAACATAGTTTGTAGGTTGAAGAAGAGCCTTTATGGAATGAAACAATAACCCCACCAATGGTACAAGAAATTTGATTCATTTGTGTTGTAGCATGGTTTTAAAATATTGGAGCTAATCATTGTCTCTACATCGCGAGGTATGACCAAGAAAAGTATATTATACTATTGTTATATGTGGATGGGATGCTAATTGTTGGACATGCTAAAAACATGATCAATAGGTTGAAGAAAGATTTGGAAAATCAATTTGCAATGAAGGACTTGGGTCTAGCACAAAAAAATTGAGATGGGGATTATGCTATAGAAAGAACAAAAAGTTGTGGTTGTCACAAGAAAAATATATTGAGAAGGTACATGAAGGATACCAAACTAGTTAGAACACCCCTAGTATCCCACTTCAAATTCAGTGTTGGTTTGTGCCCTTTTGATGAAAAGAAGAAAGAAAAAGAGTAAAAATCCTTGTGCTTCAATAGTTGACAGCTTGATGTATGCCATGGTATGTACCCAACTAGATATTGCACATATAGTGGGAGTAGTAAATAGATTCCTTGCAAATCTAGACAAACAACATTGGGAAGCAATGAAGTGGATTTTAGGATATCTCAAGAATACTAGTCATTATTGTTTATTTTTTGGTAATAATAACAACACTATGCTTGAAGGTTATACATATGTAAATATGGCTGGAGATGTGGACACTAGAAACTCCCCCACTAGTTATTAGGTAACTGCGTTCACGTAGTGACATATAGTATCAAAATTTTGTCATTATTTGTTCGTACAAAAAAAATAAAAAATTCGCTATGCATTTCCAAGGTTTAACATTTGTTTTAAACCATTGTGTATATATATTTGGCTGACGTATTCCCCGTCGCCACCACCAGGGCTACAAAGGTTTAGGAATACGTTAGCCCATTGGTCTTCCAAACCGCAGTCTTGTCATACGTCTGAAGGTGAGAGGATTTAGACATTTATTCCATGGAAATATGCAAGAGATGACAATGCGACACGAATACTACTAATTACAGGAGCCATGTTCCACTGGCCACCCGCTTTCAACCCTACACAAGGACTTCACTGTTATGTTGGTGTCCCTCGTACCGTCACCGTCACGTCTAGTTGTACCTGTGAAAGATGACCATAATTAATGTATTATATTATTGTAAGGATAAACAATAAGTTTAATGTACATTGTGACAGTCATGAGCCACAAGGAATTTTCATTTGGCCTCATTATTCATGATTTATGAAAAATAATGGAGAGTAAGTCGTAAAGTCTTTGATTGGTATTTTCTAATTTGTGGGTCGATAAGTTGATTTATATTGTAAGTAAGTCCGCATGTAACATGTATAGTATATCCTTGACTCATTCCAGCTCCATCTCAAATATTTATGGAAATAACCAATTTTTTTTATATAATACTCCAATATTCTTGGAAATAGTTGGTTTTTTTTAAAATAGTTTTACGAATATAATTGTTTTAAGAAGGGTTTCAGTGTAAAACATGTAGAAAACATTTGTCGACACGTTTCTTAAGAAGTATAAAAATCACAAGGTTGCTTGGATTCTTAAGAAGTATAATATTCCCTCAACCTTTAGGCCCCTCAACACCATTCGTAAATCCCTCTGATCGGTGAAGGATCCTATTGACCCTAAGGACATGAAGGGTGTCCACATGATTCCTTGTTCTTGTGGGACCCCCTATATCAGGGAAACAGGGCGCTTTATCCATCAAAGGATCAACAAACATGCAGCTGACCTAAGGCATGGGAGAACCAAGTCTTCAGCATTAGCAGAGCATGCGGAAAAGACCAAGCATCATGTTTATATTGAAGAGGCCAAGGTTATTGCCAAGGTTGCGCAGTTCCATCACCGTAAATTCAGGGAAGCTATTGAAATTGAAAGAAGGCCAAACAATCTCAATAGAGATGACGACTGGAAGATGAGTAGTTGTTGGATCCTTGCCCTTTCTTTTTAGTCATACCTTCCCCCTTCCCCCCCTCTCCCACTGCCCGCAAACCCCCCTCCCCTCCTCGCTTCCCCCCTCCCAACCTCCCCCCCTGTTTGTGACCTTTTCTAGCTTTCTAGGTTTCACCGTATTTCCCCGTATTATCCCGTATCCTTCTCCATTGAGCCATGACTTTTCTATCCTCCTAGGGCTTCTCCTGTGGTTAATTTATTTTATTAATTGTCCTGTTCTTAACCTTCTTGAATTTAGAATTTTTCTCTCGTTCTAATATTTTTATTACTAATATTATCAATCCTGGCTTGTACTAATAATTTTGATATTAAGCTTTTACCATTACCTTAATAAATCCAATTTTTTTTTTCCCCGGATGCGGGTGACGAGACAGTTGTCAGCGAAGAGCCACAGGGAAGCCATGTGCCATCCCGTGCCCAAGCTCTGCATTAATTCCTCACCCCGCCGCCATGGAATTACATCTCAGGGAAGGCGGCAGGCCATTAATGCGGATTATGTCACCATGGAAAGTATGCAGACTGCAGCTACGACGATTTGGGTTAATTTTAAGGGAGGTCGGCAGGTTCATGGCGCACAGATGTTCATTTGCTGCTTCCTCGTCCAGGTATCAAGGTCTGTGGGAAACGTTCTTAGGATTAACGTTGATTGTTGTGAGGGCATTGTTCGAAGGAGGCTCTGGACTGTGGGGCGCAGAGCCATCATTGCAACTGCATCCTTATCAGCCCCTGCAGCGATGTTTCGGCGAAGAGGACCAGCTCGTGGAAGTTCAGATCGCCCTCCAGCTGATCGACCGCGGGTGCAATGCTGCCGCTGCCGCTGCCACAAAGGAGTTCAGGCCACCCCCATTCAGGCCAGCCAGATCCTGAACACAGGCAATACTGAGGCGGAGCCTGCCCCTGCTCCAGCATTCGGGTCTGCCATCTTCTCTTTTGGCAGCACGCGGGATAGGCCACGCATCAACGCCCACGTTTCAGTCCTTTTTCTCGAAGAACCTCAGGATGAAGATGAAGGCGCAAGCAGCATGGGAAAATCCCCAGTGGGAGGCCAGGGGGCAAAAGAACAGACACCAGCGGCGACACCTGGGCAGGCTCCAAAAAGCCCTCTGGCTCAGGAAACCACGACCTCCAAGGAAAACGCGGAGGAGGACTGGGAAGCTCTACGGGAGAGATATGGATGGTGCGAAGTGGTGGAGGAAAAGCCACCAGAATAGCCCTCAGCTGGACCACCTCTTCCTCACCCAGCGCTGTTCAGGTTTTGTTTTGGTTCTTTCTGGTCTTGATTCTGTCTTTGGGTATGTTTTCGTTCTTTCGAGTCCAGGTTCTAATAGTCTGATACCCCAGTGTGGGATGTTTAAGTTTTTGCTCCCTTGCCCCTGCATGGGCGGTTCTAGCTAGTTTTTTTGTGCCCCTGTGTGGGCGGTCCAAGGTAGCAGTTGCGCCCCTGCGTGAGTGGTTCAAGGTCGTATTCGAGCCCCTGCGAGGGCGGTTTAAGGCAGCTTTCGTGCCCCTGCGTGGGTGTTCTGGAATTGTCGAGGTTTTGTCTGTTCTTCAATGGCTAATTGTCGATGTCTCAGCACAGCAGTAAGGCCCCTGTCTGGGCATGTTTTGTCCTGTAAAAGTCAAGCCCACAGCGCCACTGATGGCCTTGGGCATTTTGTCATCCTGGATATAATTTACCCACTGTACATAATATAATAGGTAGTTTTTACAGAGAAAAAAAATAAATCCAAAATTTTTAACTAATATTCAATAATAATTTATTAATTCCATTCGATTATTAGGTATATTAAATCAATATTATTATAAAACACCCCCTTTACTTTACCTAGATTGAGTATATCTTATCCCTATTGGATATTATAAATAAATAAAAAATTTAAAAAGATTAAATAAACTAAATATAAATATATAAATACAATAAAATAGATAAGATACAAATATATAATATATTAAATATATAAATTATTGAATTAATTATTAAGAAGAAAATTATTTACTATGATTAGTTATTACCTTTTGACTTATTAACCCATGAGTAACATTATACTAATATTATATAATCTAGCCCTTTTTTATATAGCCTTTGATGGTCACACCTAGCCGTTTGGAAGATCTGCTCTCCCTATTTAATATGCAGCCATGATCTGACTCTTCAACTTGTCCTGACGATGAACCACACTGGTTGGTTCGAAACACGTCGACAAATGTTTTCTACATGTGATTTACGACGAAACCCTTCTTAAAACTGTTATGGATCACAAAAGTCTCAATTCAAGAATATAATTGTGTTTCAATAAATTTTATGGAAAAAGAGGACCACCCTTTGTTGAATGATATCCTCATGAAGCGAAAAATGAAAAAATAAAGGACAATATCTTTTTCTATTTGTTATAAGAAAATATATCATACACCATTAAAAATAAAGCAATTCGGGATATTTGTTCATTCATTTATAACGTATACTCCAAATTAATATGGGGTGCGATAATTTATGAACTAGGTTCCCTCCCCCTTCACTACTCGTAATTCTACGGTGCATTGTGCTTCATTGGATCAACAACTTAAACAACAAAATCGATTGGAATTGGATCATCTGCTGACGTGGACTAGGGCTCAGCCTGACGCAGAGCTCAGGATTTGGGAAAAGAAATATAGGGGACTTATTGCACAATAGATTTTATTGATAGGATAGAAATTTGGCTAGTATGCAGGTGTGCTTCTTAAATACAAGAGTAGATGTACATACCATATCTCAGAGATATGAATAGTTGTATATAAAATATTTCAAATGAATATTATAACTTTAAAAATAAATTTTAAAATACAATATATAAATATAAATATTAAAAGTGGAATAAATAAAATTTAGTTTTTTATTTTAAATTTGACTTTTGATAAAATAGAATAATTATTATTTGTTTTCTTTATTTTACATTACTGAAATATATGTAAGTGATATTTAAGATATGAAAAAATTATTAAAATGTTTTAAAGTAAACTTTAGAAACATTTGTTTAAAAATTAAAACATAACAATGCACTTTTAACAATTACATGTGGCGTTGCAATAATGTAGATGAAATTAATAACCTTTCAGGATAATTTCTGATCTTTCTAGTTGGAAATTTTAATAAACATTTTTAGCTTTTCACAATAGATTTTTGAAAACAAAAACCAAGTGGTGGAAATGTCCAAATAAGCAAAGGCAGTGACATTGCTACCATGTGGCTCTTGTTTATATACTTTTGAAGGTGCAATATTGTCCTGGGTATCTAGATTGTAGAAAGTAGTAGCCCTCCCCATAATAAAGGCATAATACATAGTTGCAATATAAGCCCAGAAATAGTTCTTGTGTATGCAATAATTCTTTGGAGAGATAGGAAAAACAAGAAAAATATGTGTTGCATCGTGATAGACAAAGCATCATTCATTTATCAAAAAACCTAGCATATTATTCTAAGACAAAGCACATTGATCTGAGATATCATTTGATTAATGCTAGATGATGGGATGCTACAATTGGAGAAACTGCACTGAAAATAATCCAAGTGATATGTTAACAAATATTTTTCCAAGGGACAAGTAAGAGTTTTGCATAAACTTGGTTGGGTTGATGCAAACATGATGAAAGACATCTTGGGAAATGATTAGTAGCAAAGAGATATAAAATATTCACTCAAGATTTTATTTGGTCTCAAGTGGGAGATTTTTAGATGTGAAACCAAATTAAATCAAATAAAAATGTATAATATTTTGACTTCTTCATGCTTGATGTTATGAAAGGAGTTAAACGAGTTATAGTTCTTTGGGCACAATAATTTGATAATCCATGGTATTGTAACAAATCCTATTTGGAGGCTAAGAATCATCTATGATAAAGTGGACGTGTGTGATCGAGACTTGAGTGAACGTATGCATTTTTCATTTGTTGATTAAATAAAGCTCTAATCCTTTCCCGTGATTTTTTCCATTATTGGGTTTTCCATGTAAATATGGTGTATTGTGTTAAATTTTATCTTTACCCTTGATTTATTTTTAAGTTTATTGTTGTCCTGTGTTGTTTTATTAATAACAATGATTTTATATACCAATATAAGCACATATACTATTACTATATAAAGGACATTTTACAAACATACTTTGTCAAGAGGAGTGATGAGAACTTTTGAATTACAGAATTTTGACTCAAACAAGGAGTGGGAAATTTTGGTGAAAAGTGAGGCTTTGGACACTGACTTACAAATGGTAGCTATAAATCCCTAGCTAGTGGTTGAACTAAGGTTAAAACGAAAAAAAGAAAAACAACAGGAATGATTATTTATTTCTAAAGTGGATATTTTTGAATATTTAAAAGTATCTATTTATACTCTATTACGTATCTTTGAAGAATGTGATTTCCATTCTTTTTTATTTCTAGTGTTCCACGATGATTCGTCGTTGGGGGTGCACTCCTCACATTTCCCATGCTCCTAGGATGAGGGTATGCCTAGGAAAACATTTTCTCACATCCCCCTTTTGAGGAAACTTGAGGAGACGCAAGAGGGAGCATTTCCCCAATGTGAGGATGTGTTTTCCCAAAAGTGGTGTTTGTGGGCATTTCCCCCTCAAAAAGGGTTAGGCATACTGTTTGAAAATAAAGATTTATGAGTGGAGAAGCCTAATATTCAACGCTAGGGCCTTGCTAATGCTATGCAATTAATGAGAATATCAAATTCTCTTTTATCTTTCATTTTCTTCCTTTTACTTAAATTTTTAACATTACTATTAATTGTTTCAAGAAGTTTGATAGTGGTTCCAACCTCATTGGATTTTATTTGCAACAAGTAAAATTTTAGATACAACTCAAAACCCAACAAACTGAACAATTTTCAAAATTTTAGGATTGCAAGCATTGCAACATTACCACTGGATTCTAGCATGTATCAGAGTATGAAACTAGCATTTAATCAGGAGCACCAAGTCCACTATGTACCTCAATGTTACTACATTGATTGTTGAACTCTATCATGACCTTATTAAAATTATACATATATAACTCAAACAAAATATGGATTTGACATGTTAACCATTTTCTAACTCATTTTAATGCTTATAGGGTGACATTGATGATGATGATCCCAATATAGGCAATGATTTTGATGATATGCACATATTTGTTGTAGCATAATTCTTTTGGGCTATAGTGGCCATCTAGAACCTCTTTGCCAACATATTTTGGTTCAAAGAAAGATGGCATTTAGTGCTATTTTGTTTGTATGCACTCATACTTGCTATATATATGAGAAACTTTACGGATTTTTGTATAATGGTTGGGATTCGTATGGATGCCAATGAATATTTATGCATTTTTTTTCCAAATTTAGAAAATTTATGTATGTTTTGATCAATCTGTTTTTTTATTCTGGTTCGTTTTGGTTCCCAATTTTGGCGTCGATCAATTCGATGATCAATTTGGTTATGATAATATTGATTCAATGTGCATTGTTCATTTTTAGTTTTAAATTTCGACTCTAGATATTAAGGCTGAGCCTATGCTCAACCCGTTACGAGAGAAACATGTTTATTTGTATTGTATTGTATAGAATGAGATTTCTGTTAATTGTTTGTTTAATTTTTTTTTTTGGCTAGGCCAAGTTGAGGCCGAGGCTAGTCCATTTATTGGATGGAAAAAGAATGATCAATCCACAATGAGATGCCTTAGGATAAGTTTAATTCCCCCAAAGTGGCTTCCATCCTCCATCCCTCCCATGAAATTTGAACCTATGACCTCATAAGATTTGAACCTATGACCCTAGAAGTAAACCCCGCCCAAACCAACTGATATCTAAACCCTAGAGATTGCAATATTTTTCATTAAAAAGAAAAATAAAAACCCTAGAGATTGCAATATTTTTCATTAAAAAGAAAAATAAAAACCCAGCCAGGCTGCAGAACACCACCATTTTTTACCAGTAACTAACTCGTGTCCTGACGTATGGCATCAAGAAATCCGATTCTTGAACCGGCAAAATTTGAGAAGTTTGAAAGCAGTTCTTTTGCAAAGTTTAAGTGCAAGCCTTCACTTGAAATGGATTGGAAAGATTTTCATTTAAGTGCATTGATGAAATAGATAATGATGATGTTGAGATAGCAAACTTGTTGGCGAGACAGATATTTCTGTAAATATCCAGTTCATTGGTAGTTCATCATTTGGAGAACATCCAGCTCATCATTTGGAGCTCTGGGGGCTGCTGGTGAATCATATATGGAGCTCCAACAAATGCCATTGGAGCTTTTGTCTTGGGGCAGCTTTTTTAATCATATATCAAGCTCCCAATATTGCCAGTTATATTAACTAATCTAGCAGCTAATGCTGCTATTTTGTGAACAAAAGTGCTCGTTTGTAAGTGATGTATCAAGAAATGAGACCGTGAGAAGGAAAATCTGGTGTCTTCTTAGTGGCTTCCTCCACGGGCTATAATGTTGTATATAATGGTATATTTCATCAATCCTCTCCTCTCATTTCCAGGTATACATCCTTGCCTCTTGTGTTATCTCCACTTGTATTCAATCCTCAAAATTTCCAGCAGAATGCATAAGAAGTGATTAAATAAAGAAATCATCATCAAGAAGCAAAGGGTGAAGGCAAAGGTGGATTATTTACGTAATAGGAAAAGGGGCAATGCCCGTCTTTGAAAGATTTTAATGAAATTATAGATGAATTTCAAAATAAATATCAGCAGTATTTTCAATCTGTAAAATTAATGAATGAACATCACTGGTTTTAGATGTTCTGTTTTTTCAATTAAGTGCAGTTATTCTTATGAGATAGCCATTTTAGTAGCTGGCTTCTAGCTGTTTGAAGCTCAAATACTATAAATGCTATGTAACTAAAGATTTTCATCTTGAAAGCCCCAGTTTGAGAGGTCCTTTTGAACTGCCTTAAATGTTATCCCTTTTTGCTGACAGATTGAAAGAAAATGTTC
The DNA here is from genome assembly GCA_000404065.3 of Pinus taeda. Lineage (NCBI taxonomy): Eukaryota > Viridiplantae > Streptophyta > Pinopsida > Pinales > Pinaceae > Pinus > Pinus taeda. Next base: position 64,771 of record APFE031647914.1, read on the forward strand.
ACCTCACTATTGTAATTTGCTTGTTGAGATAAAGTGGAAGGATGATCTTCCTTCTGCCAGTAATTATGGGTAAGCCACACAGTATGTGGAATACCTAGTTGTTGTAAGCTAGTAGCTTAAATAATAAACCTATTGAGGATAAAACAGCAATGATTAAAAATTGATAAAATTAGCAAAGTGAGGTGCATATCAAGCATGGGATAATATGTGCAAAACAAACAAAATGTAGAAATTTCCTGTGAAATCTAAAATGCAAGCAACAACTAAAGTTTCCAGAGCTAAATGAAAATGGAACAAGAATGACATGAAATATATATATATAACTTTAAGCCAATAAAATAAACTTAACACGTGGATTTCAGCCTGCTGAATCGATGCATGGAAAACCCAAGTGGTTTATCAGACACTGCTACATCACATATGGAAGAAAATTAGAAAACGTAAATTCAATATGACCATCGTAAATATCACTCTCAGCATCCATGGCATATTTCACTCCAAACAAACATGAATGTTTTGTTTCGAGTCCATTACATCAAAATGTTTTCATAAATTTTACTATGTAACAGCAAATTTAAGCGACAAATAAAATTATGACCTGCAGAATTACATTAATATCTGATATTCTGGCCTTACTTGACAAGGCCTAAATTTAAGATCCCCCAAGCTGCAGAAGAACATTAATATCTGAAATTCTGGCCTTACTTGACAAGGCCTAAATTCAAGATCCCCCAGGAGGTGTGAGGCCATGATTTCTCCTTGGCCTTCATCAATAACACCCTTGTCCAAGCAATCCACCCCTCCCATGACATCCTCTTGTCCCAAGTTGTACCCCACTCTAACATTAGCCTCAGCCCTGTCTCTGCTTCCTTCTCTGCTTCATCATATCTCCCCTGGGAATTGTATATCTGAGCAAGAACAACTCGGGGCTCTCCTATGAAAGGATTAAGCTCACAGGTTTTTGCAAGAAGGGTCTCAGCCTTCTCATGGGTCTTCTCCCTAGGGGGCATGCAAACAGCTTCCCAGTATAAATCTCTGGCAGTCACCTGATCTGATGGAAATAGAACAACTCTGCAGTGGTCAAACACAGGGGGGATCACAAGCTCTATTTCTTCAAAACCCCTCTTCTTCTTCTCTTCTTCGTTCTTTTTTTTCCCTTCTTCCCTCTGGAACAATTTCTCCTCCCTTACAATCACAGTATAGAGAGCCCCCATCCGAGAAATGGAATTCATCCAAAGCCCAGGCTTACCATCCCCAGGCCAGAGAGCAGTCCATGTATTCCCAGCATACGCCGTAATTCCATTGCTGTTATCAAACAAAGCGTCCTGAAAACTGAACCGCTGATCAATAATATCCGCCATGGTCATGAAGAGGAATATGGCAACCAATCTTCGTGGCACCTCAACATCCTCCCCACTTCTGATATGCTTCACTCTCACGCCATCAGTAGGCAATATCTTCTGTATTTTTCTTCGCCATTCAGGCAGGATAAAGCCTTCCAACTTCTCCTTGAAATGAGTTTTGTGAACCTCGAAATTGTCATTGATTTTATCAAGCGAGTCACCATTTTTCTCCTGTAATTTCAATTTCTGTAGCTCTAGATCTTCTGCCTCAGCTTCTTTTACGGTTTTCTCCGATTCTTGGAGGGCAGAGACTAGTTCTTCGTCAGTGAAATGGAAGAGCAGATTGTCATGGATGAGAAGCTGCCTGGGCACAATACAGAACATGTGCACAAGCTCTTCCGCAGTATCTCCGATGAGGTCTCTCACTTTCTGCCTGTCAACGTTTGGCTGAAATATTGCGAGATTAACATAAGAATTAGAGTAAGCAGAATGGAATAAACCGCACCTGGCAACAGAATCAGGAGCGTTCCATAACTTGAGAATTCGATAAACATCCAAAAGATGATCGAAGAAGCTGCCATGCTTGTGCCAGCACTCAGAGGCTCCCACCTGTCTCAGTACGCTCATGAATTCGGGCAGCAATGTATCGACCTCATCATACGCTCCTCTCAGAAATGGCCTTGCACGCTCCAACCTCATTGGAAGCTCTAAATTCGCCATTGCTTGCTGTAGCGAAAAAGAATTGTTACTGCTGAGGATTGCGACTGCAAACAAATCGAAGTTGGGTAGAGGTGAATTGAACGAGGAGGAATTTAGAGAACAGATCGGATTAGTTACAGGGCCTGAGAAGGATATACCTGCACTGTGCAGGCGTCGAACATTTTATGCAAAAGCAGACGTGTTTGGAGAATGGCGGCGATCAGCTATTTCTTTGTACGAGGAAAGGCGTTGTCTACAGAGGCCCCACAGAGGCCCCAGTTTCACTTAGAGGGTTATTTTGGGTTGGAATCTGTTTATTTGACGGGGAAGTGTTTCAATTATTTTTCAGGATGGAAATAGATTTAGCAAAATTTTGGTGTTTAACAGAGTTCTAGAAATTTTACCAAATTTTATCGAAATCTTTTGGAATTTAATTCTTTGATTTCACAACAAAATTACAAAAGAATTATGGCTCCAAAATGCTTCAAATTTCAGTGGAGTATATCTTACAATAACTACCTAACAAAAAGACCAAATTTGCCACATATTGATTCCCGTGGACGAGAAGAGGAAAGATGTTTCTCTGTTTCTCGTCGAGCCCTCCCTGCCTCCTGAAGTTTCAGCTACCAACTAGTGTCTTGGCCCCCTGGTTGATCTGGCCACAGTTTTCGCTGTCTAGGAACCACAGTTACAGCAAACAAACACAGTCCAGAGAGAAGAGCGAACTTGTGATCCTGTTACGCCATTGAAGAGTTGAACAGCGTAAATGAATAACCTCCACAGGACTTGCCAAATTCGCTGCCAGAGTCTTCTGTTTGGCCGATCGAATTGGGATCCCAATTTGGCAAGGCTTATCGTGGTTTCATCATTTTAAAGCATATTTTTGATCCCACATGGGACCCACTGCTGTGGAGCATAAATCTTCATGAATAGTCTTAGCATAAATTTGATATTCCATGTGAGATTAAACTAGTCTGCACTTTGTCCTTCGCTTGTGTCATTTCGAGGAGCATGATCTGAAGTAACAAATGCATGCATCATGGGGCAATGGTTAACGAGCTTGCCATAGGGTATTGAATGTAGGCTTAGCTGCATATTCCTTAATCTGATAACACACGCACGGGGTGATTGTATGAATAAAAAATAATGGCGTAATCCGATAACACACACGGGGTGACTTTATAAATAAAAAATAATGGCGGTGTGTGTTATCAGGTTAAGGAGTATGCAGCTATAACACACACACGGGGTGATTGTATGAATAAAAAATAATGGCGTAATCCGATAACACACACGGGGTGACTTTATAAATAAAAAATAATGGCGGTGTGTTATCAGGTTAAGGAGTATGCAGCTAAGCACCGATTTAATGCCCTATGGCAGGCTCGTTAGCCATTACCTCATCCGTTGGCCCCCACTTTTGTTTTGACATTGAATTCCTTGGCCGAACCCCTTCCGAATTATGGATTCCTTAATTAGAAGGGATTGAATCGTTAGGGTCCGAATTATGGATTCCTTAATTAGCATGGATTGAATCACTAGGGTTATGGAAGGTTCCACCATCCCAACATTTGCCCACCTCGAAGTTGGCATGCTTTGTTGGCACTTTTGTTTTTTTCCTTTGTGTTGTGACTTGTGAGGTTGTGAAAGTATTTTTTTTAGGGATATTTTCCAAAATCTTTTTTATTCTTTTCCGTAGATTTTTTAAGTGCTTGTTTTTGGGCAAAGTTTTTTTTTTCATAAATGTTGGTTAATGATAAGCGAATCTCCTAATATTTTGATATTTGTTACTCATGAGTTTTTGGTTAATATAACTCCTTGTAATAACCCATACATTTCTACTTGATTATGCGTCTTTTGATCCAATCTCTATGCATATAACTTAACTAAGTTTCCTTCAGGGTTATACAAAACCCCTCACCATCATGCCACCCTTGGTTTTTTTTTTTTTTATGCTCCATTGAAATGAAGGATCCATCTTGCCTGGATCTTCGTTTTCCATTTTTGAAGTGCCTACTCAATTAATCTTAATTTCCATTTGGCATCTGTCTGCAGTTCTTGTCTTTCAATTATTGTGATGCTTTTCTCGGGGTCTATTAACATGTTAAGCCATTCTTCTTCTAGTGGGTCTATATGTTGGAAAATCAGAAAGACATAAATATTTTCTTATGATAATTACTTGTGATATTCTTGTGTTCTTATGAACTTTCTTATGTTCTTCTTTTATCTTTGTTTCATCAAATCAATTATCAAATACAAAACATTAAGATCGAGGACACTAGATGTAGGTGGAAAGCTAGGGAAAACCCCCTATCTATGGGAAAACCCAGTCAAGAACTCTTCCTTAAATAGATTTATATGACATTAAGGCAACCAAGACACTAGACCAACAGACCTTCCTCCTCCACCAAGTCAACCCTTCCTTCTTGTAACTGTCAACCCTTCAAAGTGCAGCTTCAATCCAAAACTTCGACTTTGATGTAGTTTCACAACTTCGACCTTGATGCAAAAACTTCACACCATCGACCTTGATGCAACAACTTCACAACTTCGACCTTGATGCAACAACTTCACATCTTCGACTTTGATGCAACATCTTCAGCCCAACAACATCCAGAAATTTTGATCCAGTTTACTGCAACTGCAACAGAATTTTTGACCCCCAGCTTCAGAACTTCGATCTTGTAGTAGAGAGAAAATTTTGGTCCCAACTTCAGCGCAATAACTTCACATGTGTGAGAGAAAGGTAACCCAAAAACTCGATTTCCTTCTTCTAGCTTCTTTCCTTCTTCTCCAACAACTTCACACCTTTTATTGCAACCACTTTACTTCACTTTTTAATGTAAATCGAACTTGATGAGAGAGTGTTCCAAACAAAGTAAAGTTTCTCCAATATATAGGCTTATGGTGAGGTGGAATTACCCCATTTGAGGCTGACTTGGTGGAGGAGGCCTAAATGATTTATTTGACTCAATAATAATTATTTTTACATGATACAAAAGCCCAAGAAGGGTCTCATAAAATGGACAATGACTCTAATGATTTAATATAAAACCTAGAAATCTTCAATGGGGACTTTGACCTATAAAATGATGACCCAAGCATGAAACCCTTGCTTTAATAAGTCATAATAATAATAGTAATAATTTATTTTTCTTTCTTTTGATAAATACATTTCATTATGACTCAAGTACAATTGTGAAGACCGAACCTAGTTACATTCTTCAACACTTCCTCTTAACTAGGGAGGTATTCATAATTACATATATCTATAGAGGTACATGGAAGATCTCAAAATGACCTATGAAGAGTTTAGGCACACACGGTGCCATGAACTAGATTCTTGAACAGGGAAATCTATCCGAATGGGACTAAGATGGACTAAAGCTTTTAGCTACTCTAGGTCTCATCAGGCTTACCTGCTAACCATCAACTCAGGGAACTAGGTGTGTAATGCAAGGCTAGAGCTCTATGACCAATGCCACCCTCCCTACTTTGGGAACTAGACATCAACATACAGGCTAACTAGATGTCCTCCTAGGTAATGTGTATTACACACAAAGCCTCAACACTACCAATTATTCAAATTGGTAACAATTCTCTCCCGATCAAACAAATTGATGGCATTATGACTAATGTATGGCATTATAACTTATGTGTTGTCCTTGATGACAACCTACTTAATGAGTTGCCCTTTGATGGAAACCAACTTGATACAAATGTTAATAGGATGTGTCTACATATGTGACAGAGAGTTTGGACAAAGGGATACTAGTTCAGAGGCAGAGGAATGGAAAATATGAAATTTCAAGAAGTATACTTGGGTTCTGTTAAGAAAAGCCGCGTACACACATGGGTATGAAGAAGGAAAGACACATACAGTTCTACACCATGGTATTCTAAATACCAAGGGTCTTTACCATGGTATTGATTTGTGGTATTGAACCCATCAACGGATATTTGATCCTGTCTAAGAATACCATGGACATTAGTATGGTTTTGATATGTGGTATTGGATAAGGGCTAATCTATATAAGGAGATGAAGATCAAAGTGGTAGATTGTGTGCAACTACTGAATATTTTATGAATAATTAGATCTGAAGCAAATATGCATGTAATGGGTTGATAATGTTTTGCTTGATTTGAAACTAAGTATGCACCTGGGAATTTGATGATGGATCAGATCCAATAGTTCTGAGATGACAATCTTGATTATGAGGTGATTTAATCTGTGCTGATAATGTCTTGACACATGATTTTCTTGTGTATGCCGAGATCTGGGTATGTCTAAAGTTCTGTGATGTAACGAAGGTTTGTGCCAGTAATTACAGATCTATATGTGGGTTTTACACCCTGAAAGGTGCGTGTATACGCGGGTTTGATACTGGTAAGTCGCGTATATATTTTGATCTATACATGGGTTTGTTTCCTGAAAAGCGCATACATACATAGGTTTGTTTTGAGGAAAGCACGTAAAAAAACTAAGGTTTTTGATGAAAAGGATACTTAGTCTTGTTGTGTTTTTGCTTTCTATCAATGAAGTCTTTCTTGATGTTCTGAGCTTAATAATAATGTTTAAAAGATGAATGGACTGATTTAAGAATGATGAAGATACTTGTTGTTTGTGATTTAAGTTCAGTTAAGGTTCCGTGATTGTTTTAGAATGATGCAATGGATCTATGTATGATTCAGTATTTGTTTCAGAGTGATAGTGGTTCGGTTTTCAGGATTCAGTGGTTCACTTTCAGGTTTTAGTGGTTTAAGATTTGTATGCGGGTATGCTTTATGAAAAGCACGTACACACATGGGTTTTCTATTGTAAAGTAGTGTATATATTTTGATATATGGTTTATCAAGGTTTGTAGTAACAAAATCTTGTGTTTGTGTGGTGTAGTATGTTGATTGGTATTTTGGTTACAATGATCTAACTATTCTGGTTGTTTAAGTTTGGGTTTCAGTTGATTGGTTGAGTTTTGGTTGATTTAGTTGATTCAATGATTGGGTTAGAGATTGATTTTTCAGATAATGATTGAGTGGTTTGTTGCAGTAATCGGTTTCATCTTTGATAATTGGTTTTGGGCTTAAATGATGGTAGTGGGTCCATTCTGAAAATTTGATGAAACATGGCTTACAGTTGTGATCCAGGTGGATGTTGGTAGCCACCCACCTATCCCATTTGGACCCCCGCAATTGTCTCTTTCAGTTTTTTTAGTTTCCTAAATTGTAGCACAATTACTATTTTTAGCGGTTTTTCGGGTCCTGAACTTCCGGAGCCGTTTTGAGGCCCTAAACGATGTTTTTTGGGAAATCTAGGGCAACATGGGTCCGTGGGTCCGTGGACCCATGTTGCCTCCCAAAGTGGTAGTGCTCGGATAGATCTTTCTAACGAGCTATTGTACGCGTCAAACGAAGATCGTATGCCAAAGTTATGACCCCGGGAAATTGATGTACCAATTTACCCAAACGGGGCCCACAATT
>APFE031647914.1:78452-88715 GCA_000404065.3 Pinus taeda
ATTAATTAATTAATTAAAATGAAAATCCTGATACTATGCTTCCAAAGGACTGAAGGGGTTTATTTGTCTGATCAGGGGAAGTCAATTTCCACTAATTTCACTCCCATTGTCCCTGTTGAAGTTTTGAGGAAATTTCATAATTTCGATGGCCTCTCTGATTTTTCTTTTATGATAATTATCCTCTCTTGCAATTATTTTAACATCTTCCAAACACATATGATGTTTTGTTTTGGATGAGTGTTCTCCAAGGGCTGATGTACGGGATCTCTCATTCTTTATATCAGCCGCGTGCTCTTTTAGTCTTATTTTCAGAGATCAACCTGTTTACCCAATATAACTCTTGCCGCAAGAGCAATCAATCTTGTACACACCCTTGAGTTGTTGACGATCAATGTTATCCTTTACTGACCTCATCATTTGCCTTATAGTTCCATATGTTGTAAATTGATTGCTTATGTTATTCTTCCTTAAAATTTTTGCAATCTTATCTGTAACCCCTTGGATGAATGGAAGGTAAACTTTTCCATAATTTTCTTTCTTGTCTTCAGGAGGACGTCTGGAGAGAACCTTATCCTAAGCTCTTCTTATAGCTTTCTTGATACTCCACTCTCTGTATCCAAGGTTTTTGAAGACAGAGGTTAAGTGTTCAATCTCTTCTTTTAGGTGATCAGGGTCAGAAATCCTGAAAGCCCTAACAGCTAGAGTGTTTAAGACGCCAGATTTTTGGGAAGGATGATGGTAGGAGTCAGCATGAAGATAACTATCAGTATGAGTTTTCTTTCTATAGACCTGGTGTCCCAAAGTACCATCCTCTTTTCTACTGATCAGAACATCAAGAAAGGGGATCTTACCGTTCTCTTCAAGCTCCATAGTAAATTTGATTTCGGAAGATATATAGTTAAGATGATTGAAAAACTTCTCAAGATAGTACTAAGATTTTGGATAATATTTTTAGTAATCAAAGGGCTCCTGCCATCAAGTTTGGTCTTGGTTTTCATGAAACTGTTAAAGGAGAATCTAGTTCACAAGTGAGGCAAGGAAGTCTAATTCAAAATTTGAAATGCTCAACAAAGAGATAATAAGTCAACCTAATCAACAAAATAAAGTGAATCTTCAAAGGAAATCATTTACTCCTAACTGTAAAAAGGTTAATCAATTCTCTCCTCTGGTCAATAATGTTGAATATCCTATATGGTATAATTATGGAGATGTTGCAGCCAATTACAAAAGTAGATTATCTCAAGCTAATAACTAGCTCTCGAAAATATCATCAGCTTCCAAGTAATTTAAGGGATATTTTTTTTCTTGCAATGAATATGGTCACAAAGCTATTGATTGATTCATAAGGAATATGAAACATAAGTATTATGATTTCTCTGCTCATATAAGATGTTATGCTTGTAACAAGTTTGGGCATGTAGCAAAAGAATGTAGGAACAAGTCTATGGATCGCCGCATACAACATGGTAAGAAACAAGATAAGAATATTGATGTCAGAAGACCTAAAAACAATGGATCCACCAACATTTATCATAGCGAGAATAAATAATAAGAACAGATAAGGTGTGGTCTTGGACTTTCTCATTTGAATAAGATGATGAATGGTACATAGATAGAGGATGTTCACATCACATGAAAGGAGATAAGAGTAAGATGGAGTCTCTCAAGAAAATCAATACGATAATGTTATTCTTGGAACTAATGTTCCAACAAAAGTTTTGTGAAAGGGTAAAGCCATAATTAATAAACATAGAGGGGCAAGTGATGCTTTAGTAGTTCAATGGCTAAAGCATAATATTCTAAGTGTAGGTCAAATTGAAGATAAAGGAAATATAATTGTGTTTACATCAACCAAGTGCAAGGTTATGGATGAAGAAACTGGAAATTCATAGCAAGAGGATATAGAAACCCAAACAAATTATATGTTCTTGAAGAATGGAGTTCTCACAGATATGAGGATTCAGAATCAAAGTAAAAGAAGATGGTGCCCGTTGCAGTCCATTATTCTTAAAAGAATACTTCTAACAATGATTGCATAATTAATGTGAGGTACTTTACCTCATAAGAACATACATTTATTATCAGGTCCTCAAGGGATTAATACATGTTTTGTCTTGATAATGATTCCCATGATTGTTTTTGATATTCATGTTTTTTATGTTATTGACAGAGCATCTGGTGTAATAACAGTAAACAAGAACATTTTGTACATGCACAGGGAGAACTAAAGTTGTGAAATTCAGTATTTCACTTTCTGTACGTAGATCCTACGAAGACAAGTTGCATGTGTAAGAAAGTTGTGAACTAAACAATCGTGTATATCTTGGTATGATGAAGAAACAAAGTGACAAACTCAGGAAAACGATCTAAGATGCTTCAATCAATTATTGTTTGAGTTTTTTGTTTTGATGGTTGACGATCACAATTTGCTGATGCTATTTAAAAGTGGTTTTGGATTTTTTTTTATGAGCTATTGATACCTTGATGGATGACTGATTGATGAAGATACTTTGATGTCCTAACTGATGGATGAGTTGATGTGATAAGATCTAATAGTAAACAACTTGCACAGGTTTAGGGGGAGCATTTTCTATGCTTCTAATAATTCATTGTTGGCATTATGTTTGCTTTAGAATTACTAGATACATAATGCTGAAGTTCTTGATTAATGATGAAGAAGTGCATGTTGCTGTCTATATTGCTTCTAACAAATGCTTATGGTGTAGATTCTACATAATATATGATGGTTGCTGAAGGATATCTTGGTCTTGCTACCTCACTATATAAGTCTTTGGTCTTGGTTATACATGTCATATCTGTCATTTTATGTGAAGGTCATGTAAAATCCTTTGATGTAATCATTGTCAAATTCAGTCATGTATGGACTATTGTGGTTAAGTATTTTGGGCATATGATGTAATTTGTAACCCCACTTTGATTGGGTGGTTGAAGTCAAATATATAAACCCATTATAATTGGGTGATTGATTTACGTTTGAATCCTCGATGATAAGAAAAGTCATATGCAATTGAGTCATAGAGTCATGTATTTTATTGTACAGTCTTTAGAAATTTTAGCATGTGCTCAGGGGGAGCATGGTCAATGTTCATACTCAACAATTCAGATCGAGAAAAGCCTTCATTCAATATTGGTCATCCCTTTTCCCTTGATGTTCAACTTGATGTGTTTCGGTGATGGTGACCAAACACCAAAGTGGTTGCCATCAAGTCCAAAGGGGGATATTGTTGGCATTATGACTTATATGTGTTGTCCTTGATGAGAAGTTGTCCTTTGATGGAAACAAACTTGACACAGATGTCGACAGGGTGTGTCTACATATGTGACAGAGTTTGGACAAAGGGATACCAGTTCATAGGAAGAGAAATGGAAAATATGAAATTTCAAGAAGTATATGTGGGTTATGTTAAGCAAAGCCACATACACATGTGGGTATGAAGAAGGAAATGCACGTACAGTTTCCGCACCATGGTATTCTAAATACCATGGGTCTTTACCATGGTATTGACCTGTGCTATTGAGCCCAACAACAGATATTTGATCCCATCTAAGAATACCATTGACATTAGTATGGTTTTGACCTGTGGTATTGGATAAGTGCTAATATATATAAGGAGACGAAGATCAAAATGGTAGATTGTGTGCAAGTGATGAATATTTTATGAATAGTTAGATCTGAAGAAAATATGCATGTAATGGGCTGTTAATGTTTTGCTTGATATAAAACTAAGTATACACCCGAAAATTTGATGATGGATCAGATCTAATAGATTTGAGATGACAATCTCGATTATAAGATGATTTAATATGTGCTGATAGTGCCTTGACGAATGATTTTTATGTGTATGTTGAGATGTGGGTATGTCTGAAGTTCTATGATGCAATGATGGTTTGTGCCAGTTATTGCATATATGTACATGGGTTTTACAACCTAAAAGGCGCATGTACATGCGGGTTTGATACTAGTAAGTTGCGTATATATTCTAATCTATACATGGGTTCATTTCCTAAAAAGCATGTATACACACGGGTTTGTTTTGAGGAAAACACGTACAAAAACTAGGGTTTTTGATGAAATGGACAATCACTCTTGCTTTGTTTCTGTTGTTTGTCAAAGAAGTCTTGTTTGATGTTTTGAGCTTAACAATAATGTTTAAAAGATGAATTGATTGATTGACGAATGATGAATATATTTGATGTTTGTGATTGAAGCTCAGTTAAGGTTTCATGATTTTTTCAGAATGATGTAGTGGATCTATGTATGATTCAATATTTTCTTCAGAGTGACAATGGTTTAGTTTTCAAGATTCATTGGTTCACTTTCAGGTTTCAGTGGTTTAAGATCTATACATGGGTACGCTTTATGAAAAGCATGCACACACGGGCTTTCTACTGTAAAGTAGCATATACATTTTGATATATGGTTGATCAGGGTTTGCAATAACAAAATCTAGTTTCTGTGTTGTGCAGTATTTTGATTGGTATTCTAGTTATAGTGATCTGCCTATTCTAGTTGTTTAATTTTGGGTTTTAGTTGACTGGTTGAGTTTTGGTTGATTTAGTGATTAGGTTAGAGATTGGTTGTTCCAGATAATGATTAAGTGTTTTGTTGCAATGATTAGTTTCAAATTTGATAATTGGTTTTGGTATTAAATGATGGTAGTGGGTCCAGTTTTAAAATTTGATGAAACGTGGCCTACAGTTGTGATGTGTTGTATTAGGTGGATCTAGTATGGAAATTTATGAAACGTGGTCCCCGAAGGTGTTGAAGGTTAAAGCCTTCAATGAGGAAGTTGAAGCTTCCTTCTAGTGATAGATGGTACATCAAATCAGGGGGTTGGAGCTCCCTTCCAGTGGGTGCCATTAAATGATCTCAGGGGGTTGAAGTTTCCTTCCAGTGCATGCTGGAGAACAAGAGAAGGTTGTAGCCTTTTGTAGGTGGGTTCCTGTGCGTTGGCATGAGTCTGCGCCAATACAATATTGTAAGAATTTTTTCTTAGTAATAAAAAGAAGACAAAGACGACAACAACGGTGGTTTTTTCACACACTGGGTTTCCACCTTAAATCCTGGTGTTCATGTGTGATGATTATGTGTGATAGTTTTTTTTGTTCTTACTGCACATGGTTACTGTTTAATTAATGCTTAATGAATTATTGATGCACTGGCTTAAGATAAGCATAAGATGAATTAATTGAAAAAAATATGTTTTAATAGATATACGCTGGTTGTGTGAATAACATTCACATACACATGCTGGTTCCCTTCTATTTTAGCTCCCAGAGACAGCCTCAGATTGCTTACAAGACCAGTGCCTGGGCACATATAGAATTGGAGTGTCTCAAATTATTCTCAGTAAAGAGATACCTCGGTTATATTGTATATGTATATATAATGGGTTGGTTCATTCACCCAAAGGAGTAAGACATGAATTTATGGTACTTCTTCATACATACAAATCTCAGAAATATGCATAAAACAGTGGAGGCTGAGTAGTTCAAGGAGTTACAATTTAATAAGCTTTTGTAGAGCATATGAGAGAGGATAAGGAGAAAGAGCAACTCATCATATGGAGCTTACAACATAAAAAACTCTACGCTTAACACATAAAGCTTGTAGTTTGAAGAATTCATATACTTATTTGATTTATAGGTAGATATAATGGACAACAGAGAGTCGGGGTATTATGATTCATGTAGTGCTACTATTAAAGATATATTCTCAATGACCTATATAGGCATATGCATTAACAATGTCGATACAAATGAATATGTGGTGAAGTTATAGGCACATGCATTAACATATCAATACCAATGAATCTGTGGGGAAGCTTGAAATATTTCTAGTAGCTATGATTACATGAATTCAGAGAAGAAACATGAACATAAATGGGTTTAAATAGAGGAATAACATACTGTAATACTTGAAGGGAGAATCACCACTGTTTCCTTGATATTCTGAAAGATCTGTATCACAAAGCCATACAGTTTGAAAATTACATGTAGAGTTTTCTTTAGAATTTTTGAACCCTTTTTAAGTCTTGCTTCCTCCTATTTATCAGGAGAGGAGGAGCGTTGAACATTCATTACATCAAAAATATTTTCAATCGAGTCTCAGCTGTTAGATTGACTAGCCGTCTCGGCTGGGGATAGCTTTGTGGCCCAAAAATATTACATGATTAATTGCCTCATTGAAAGGAGGAAAATTGCAGGACACCAAATAAGTAAACAATCAGAAAGAAGAATTAATAAGCTACCTCCGTGCCCATCCCTATAATTTCTTCTACTTCAGGTTGCAATGGGCTCATCGTATGGTCTCTTGTGCTGCTTAGCCAACTCGCGTGATTTCTACCTTTACTGCTTGAACCATTCATTATTTAAAGCTGGGAATGTGCACCATCAACTCGATGCTGCAGTACTGAAACAGAAGACCCCTGGGGGTACTTCGTCTCTCTCTATTATGGGAAACCATGTCTAAGAATTAAATCCTCCCGAGCTACCAAGTATCTTTGCACTCATGTTAGCACTGACCTTAATTCCGCATCACAATGGGCCTTTCTGAATCATCCCATACTAGTTTTGAATGCACCACCTGTTTCCCTTAAAGCCAAAACTGTCGACCCATCACGCCTTTAAAGCCCTGTCCTACACTATCGACACCCTGATATACCTGGTGATGCTCTTTTGGTGGCAATATGGAGGACTTTCTCATGCTGCCCTTTTGCTGTAAAAAATGCTACGAAACAGACGAGTCTCGATCCCTCTTAGCTGCTTTCACTTTAGCCCTTTTCGTAACTTTCTTCATATGAGTAGGGGCTAGAACTAGGGGCTTATCCCAAAGGTGCTAGACCCCTTTAAGGCCTATCCAGGGGCCTTTTTCCTTTAATATATTAAATCCTGTATATCGACGATTTCTGTTGTTGGCCCTTTATATTTCCTATTGACATTGTGATTGCCGATTTGCGGGACTAGACCCACCCGGGGTATCAAAATCACAACATGGGAGAGGGAGAGACCCATCCACTTATTTTCATAGTGAGGGTGACAATCCAGACGCGAACTCCTTATAAGGTAGAATGCATGAAATATCGCATCTAGAAGGATCCCCCTCATAACCCAATCGCAAGCTTGGAGGGACTACGGTGGAGGAGGAAACTTTTCTTTTTGCGATCGCCGATTGAGGGATTGATGGAGTCATCAATCCCACGTGATACCTCCCAAGTGGTGACATGTGTCACTTGGAAATGCCCCCATAGGATCCCTGAAAAGGCCGAATCTGCGTAACACGTGTGCTCCGTACTACCATGCCATGCTGACGTCAGTGGCCATGTCATTTATAAGGACCAATAGTAGTCCACCATGTGGCCCCCCTTGGTTTTTCTTTGAATTCCTTTGTCAAATGAAATCGACACTCCCGGACGATTTAACACTACATCGACGATTTTTTGTTTCTCAGTATTTTAACCCCGGTCCTATCCCAGATCGCTGATTGCCAATGTTGTGGGAAGTGTGATATGTGGGAGATTTAATATCCTTCCACGTGGCCCCCTGGAGGAGAGAGAAAGGGGGTCCGCCTGCCCTTGGTTTTTGAGTGATTTTCTTTGTAAATCAACCTCTGCCTTCCCCGATACTTTAACACTATCAGTGTATTTCACTCACAATTCCTTAAGGATGGCCCATCAGGCCCACCGATTGCCAATTTGTTGGTATTGTTGGGGTGTGTAGGATGCAGGATTCAAGATTGGGGGATGCGGGACTGAAGGATGCCTGATATGCGGGACTGTGGGACCTATCCATTACTGATCACCAACTTGCTGTGTCTGGGGCCTTCGATAAGCTCTTCCTTTTCATTTTAGAGACAACAACGCCCCTGATCTTCAACATGCCAAACCTTCTGATCTAGAAGTCCATTTTGGGACTTCCATATACCATTGGAAAGCTCATTTTGAGAACTATGCAATGGAGAGGGTCTGATTTGACTTTGAGTGCTTTTGTGGCTTGGAAGATGGCTTCACGCTTCACTTATCTTTCTTACCTTTTTCATAGCTGAAAACACATTGACCAGTGAGTGACAACATTGGCTCCTACTGGGGACAATACCTTGCTGGAAAGGTGCTTAGAACCTGCAAACCAGTAGCTTTCCTTCCATTGGGCATTGATTCATTTAAAAAAAAACTATAATTCTATGCAAATGGATTTTTCAACATAAACTGAAAATTACATATAACAATTACAATACACACACCGGTATTTACAATGGGTGTGAGACAGGTACCTATAGTTTTGGAAATAAAGTTTGAGGAATAGACCATTTACCAACAGTTCCAGAGATTCACCATCTAGATTATCAAGTATGTATGTGTTATTTCCTCTTTCTTATGCAATCTTGAAAGGTCTAAGCCATAACGGGTCAAATTTTCGATGTTTGCATTTGTCTTCCTGTCAGACGTCCTAGTGGAGAATTGAATCCTCTGATTGAAGTGGTCGATCCTTAGCTTTCTTCTCAAACAAGGATTTCATCTTTTGCTGGTAATTTTACAATTTGGCCCCCACCTTTTCTTTATTCTCATGAAGCTCGACCAATTGATTTATCCTTCGTGTTAAGGAACTTGGCTCTTCCTTTGCTTCTTGTAATAACCTCGCCACCGACATTGGTAATTGGATCGGGAGGACTACAGCCTTACCATACACTAGCTCAAAAGGTGATTTCCCCGTGGATCGTATAAGTGTTACTTGGTTGGCCCATATGGAAAAATTTAGTTGGGAGTCCCAGTTTCTTTGATTTTCGACGATGGTCCTTTTTAGCACCCTTACGACAGTTGTGTTGGAGGACTCAACCAAGCCATTACCTTGAGGATAATAGGTAGTGGAGTGCCTGATGATGATACTGAGATTATGGCAGAAGTTGGTGAACTTGGCAGATTTGAAGACCTGAGCATGATCAGTGATAATTTTGGAGGGAAAACCAAAATGAGACAATATGTTCTGCTCCTTAAATTTGATTACAACTATGTCTGTAGCATTTCTAGTTGGGATGGCCTCTACCCACTTGGTGAAGTAATCCATGGCCATCAATATCCACTTGTGTTGGCCATGGGATGGTGGGTTTATTCCTCCTATGAAATCAAATCCCCACTGCTCAAAAGGTTCTCCCACTCTGATGATCCTTGGGTATGCCCTCCTCTGTGATAAAACCTTGGCCAACCCCTGGCCTTTAATGAGCTTGGTAGGCTTTATTTCTAACTCATATTCTTGTATTTTTGCTATCCACCTACCCCTCTTTCCTTCACTATCTTCTTGCACCAAGATGTCCTTGACTGCTGTTGTTGGGACAAACGCTGTGATTTCCGATTGCAACACATACATACGAAATTCCTTTAGAGCCTTGACTAGTGCATAGGCTTGTTTCTCCAATATATTATATTTCAGCTCAACATCCCTGAGGACTTGGCTGAAGAAGGAAATGGGTTGTTCATAACCCTCTTTATTTTTCTGTAGCAACACTGCAACAGTAGTATGTGAGGAAGAAAAATAAAAGATGTAGTAAGGCACTGAATAGTTAGGGATAACTAGTACTGCAGCCTCGGCCAAAGCTTCTTTAATTCTGATGAAAGAATCTCTCATGGCAGAGCTCCACCTAACTTCATTTTCCTTCTTGAGCATGTCCGTAATACCCTTGATAATTTCTGCGTAGTTGGGTATGAACCTCCTCAAGAAATTTATTCTCGCCAGGAAGGCTTGAACCTCTTTCTTATTCCTAGGGAGGGGAATATGGCTGATGTCATTGACTCATTCACGATCGATATTTACTCCTTCATGTGCTACTATGTGTCCAAGTAGCTTCCCCTCATTCATGGCGAACTGAGATTTCTTAGGATTCAAAGAGAGACGATACCTTCTGCATTTTTTAAAGGTGAGCTTTAAGTGGAGGATGTGCTCTTCATCACTCTTAGAAATTACTGTGATATCATCTAAATAAACCACCACAAATTTGTCTTTCTCCCCTATGAAAGCTATGTCCATGGCTCTTTGAAATGTCGCTCTCCATGAATCCCCGAGAGCAGTTTCTAGAGCTACTTGTGTCGCTACCATAAAAACCTCTCCTATAATGTGCCCTGATACACAACATGAAGTTGTTTCTTGCCAAAAGGAAGGGGTAAATCAACGTTTTAGTAAGATTAAAACTAAGTATGCCCCACGGAGAGCATGTAAAATGTCATAGTTTTGCAAAGATGGAATGGAAAATTA
>APFE031647914.1:98155-124005 GCA_000404065.3 Pinus taeda
ATATGGTTGTAGCCGTAGGAATACCCAATCACCTACATCAAAACTTCTTTTGCTGTGATGTTGATATGCCTACTGTTTCATTCTATTCTACACCAAGTTGAGGTTATCCTTTAAGAGTTAGAGAGCTTGTTGCTAATGCTCGATGTGATCTTCCACTACTTGAACCTTAGAATTTTCTCTTAAATATGATGTGATGGATGGTGGATGATATCCATAAAGTTCCATAAACGGGGTCATTTTTGTTGCAGTATGGAAGGAAGTGTTATACCACCATTCAGCCAACGACAACCATTTGACCCATTGTGTCTATTTGTCAAATACAAAGCAACGAAGAAATCATTCCAAACATTTGTTTACTATCTCTGTTTTCCCATTAGATTGAGGATGATAATATGAGCTATGAGCTAACTGAGTACCAAGCCAAGAAAATAATTTTGTTCAAAAATTTCTCGTGAAAATGGGATCTCTGTTGCATACAATAATCTTTGGGTTTCCATGTAGCTTTTGAATTGTTACCATAAATACAGTAGAAAATGTACTCGCTTTAAATGGATGAGATATGCAAAAAAGTGTGCATACTTGGTAAGTCTGTCAACTACCACCATGATAACACTCTTTCCTTTGGACTTGGGTAAACCTGTGATAAAATCCATTGAAACCTCTTCCCAACATTGGCTTGGAATCGATAAATGTTGTAATAGTCCTGGGGTCTTAATTGTTTCAACTTTATTTTGTTGGAAAACCAAAAATTCTGCAACAAATTTTTGAATATCCGATTTAAGGCCATCCCAAAAACAATCCTTCTTAAACTTGTGGTACGTTTTTAGAAATCTTGAGTGCCCTCCTAAGGAAGAGGTGTGCAAATCCCTATGAATCTTTTGTTTGATTTGGGAATTCTTACATAGGTATAACCGATCCTTGTACGATAAAGAATCATTTTTCCAGCTAAATGTATCAGATGTACTGGGATCTTGTTGTATCTTTTGAATGATTTCCCATACTTCCCCATCATTCTTCCATTCATCCCTTGCTTTGTTTATCCAATCTGGTTGGATCATAGTAAGATTAAAACCAAGTATGCCCCAAGGAGAGCCACAAAACTTCAAATTTAACCATGAATCTGTCTATAGCCAGTTGCATGGTTTGGTACTTATCTTCGAGGTTTAACATTAAATTTCTCTTGGTGAGGACCCTTTTTACTTCTAGTATTGTACATGTCCTTGTAAATTAGAGTTTTTTCCAACCATTCTTATTGGTTTCCAAACCTCTCAATGTCTGGTCTGGGATGATGGATGAAATGTCCCAACTTGACCTTGATCCTTAGTTTATTTATAACTCGATGAGGGTCATACTGCCACATAAAATTGTTTTTCAACTTCATTTGGTGCAACATCTTATCAGCCTCTGGTCCAATTTCTCTGGTGTTACAAATGAAGGGGCCCAATTGATTTTTCTTTTTGAATTGGGCTTTCTTCCTAGCTACTAGGAAGTTGACTTCATCAGAATTGATAATCTGCCTAAAATATTCTAGTTCAAATATCCTCATGGGGAGGTATTTGGGCAAGTTGTAAGGGGCAAGTTGGCATCCATAAATTCTTACATTTCAACTATTACAAGAAATTTCAAATGTACATTTCAACCCTCATGGAGATGTAACCTTGCATAATAAAGTTAAAAACATGCAGTACACTACCACATTTCATCATCCCTCAAAAAGAATATGTGATGTCATACCACTACCTAAGCAAAAAATCGACTTTTGAGATATAAGAAGACCATACAAGCATTCTAATTCTTCATTTCATTTTCATTGAGCACCTATCCATCATCTAGCTTCATCTCAGCCACCATGGCATCAAATTTCTTCAGTAAAACCCTTGCCTAGCTAGCTAGCTAGTTCATGTGACTTTGTTTTTTTTTTTTTGGAAAAGGAGGTAAATCTAAGCATCCAAAAGGCTGCATTTTGAATTCCATAGGTTCCAGGGACTCCAAATGAAGTAATTTAGCCTTTAATGCCTCTCTCATGTATTAATTTCCATAAAAACTCATTGCAAATCCCTCTCCTACAACTTCGTTGCACTTTTGGTTTCTCTATGTTTTTGCTTCATCTCAGTCATAAAATCCCTAGTTTTCCTAATCTATCACCCTCATACACACCTTACATACCTTCCCCGACCATTTCTCATACCCATTCCTTTCATCTCCCCCATTTTCCTCACAAACCCTATCCCACCTTGCATTTTTACAAATTTCTGGGTTAGGACTGTGTTTTTGAGTTTTTTCCATCTTCCCCTCACCCATTTCAAGGGATTCCACTTCCCTAGCCTCCCTAAAAACTATACCTACCCCCTAGAATTTTTCCACAAATTTCCCTAATCCCTATCCCCTCCATTCCCTTCCCTGAACTAGTTTTCCATTTTACTCTATTTTCACAATTCTACCCTACCCCTTTCTCCTACCCAAATTAGGGCTTTATAAAAAAAACTAAAACCATGGAGAGTGAGAAGAAGAAGAAAAATAAGGGGGGCCTTGCCTCTATATTTGAGCCATCTAATATTAAATAGATCAATGCTTCATCATTCATCAAGAAACCATTTGAAGATGCTCGCTGCTTAGGGTTTTGACAAAGAATACAAGACGTGGGCTGCCTTGCTAAGTTGAATAGCCTATTTGTCACCAATTTTAGGAGGGATAAGATCAAAATAGCAGGGGTTGACTTCATCATATCAGTAGATACCATAGCTTCAACATAGTTATACCTAACAAAGTAGAGATTTGGTTTAAATGGATGGATTAGGACATTGGAAACTGCAAGGTCTTCTTGAAACCACACTATAAAGATGCTCCCACACACATTTTTCCTTTCAGATAGTTGCTGGATAGATATGCTCCATTGATGAATATGTTCATGAAATACTTTACATGTGAAGGGAGGTTTTAAAGGTTGTATCAGTATCACATAAGGTTGCTGATGCATTTCACTTCCATCAAACCATTAAACCTACCCCACTATTTATTCAGGAGCTTAGTCAAGATGATTGATAAAGTACAAATCAAAGGGAAATATCACCAAGCAAGTTTGTTTCATCATGGTTTGGTCAAATTAATTGTTCTTCATCATATTTCATAGGTTAATATATCATGGGAGACATTCATTCAATCAAATGCCTTTATACCTACCACTAGTCAACCTACTAGTCAAAGCACTCCATCAGCATCATCAAGGCCATAGGAGGTTGGGTCATCCAACAAGTTTCTAGTTAGAAATACACCTAGGGCAGAGATCACACAAACCTACAATAAAGGGAAAATATTGGTTTTTTCCCCTGAGATCACTAAAGAGGTGTCTACAGCTAGAACTCTAACTAGGTCACAAACTAGACAATTTCCTCAGGAAACTATAGTTGATAAAGTTCAAGGAGAAATGGAGCAGTAACCTAGGCATGCAACTAACCCACCCTTTTAGTGATATGAGGAGGATATGCCTCATGAGCAAGGGATGTTGGACCATGGAGATAGATTAAATGCATAAATTATCAAGGAGCAACAAGGACAAATACAAGAAGTAAAAGATGATCTTGCCAAGGAAAACTACATGGTGGCCTTCTTGAAACAAGAAAAAATACTTTTGAAGGTGAGATTGATGCAACATAGTACCTCACAAGGCCCTCCATCATCCAACAAGGAAAATGACAAAGGTAAAACAATGTTTGGTTTAGAAGAGCAGGTTGAGGATAAGGAGCCATCTTTTTTTATGAGTACAAAAAGACCCTATTGACCCTATAGTAGCTGAGATTGAGAAGGACAAAGAAAATAACTTGAGAAGATAAGTGATCACTTGGAGAATCCCTTGAGAAAGGAAAATAGAGATACAAACCTTTAGAGATGAATGGCTAAACAATATTACATCAAGAAATCGATTTACAAAATTAGGGTTAGGAACATGAAAAGTGGACTTGAGAAAACCATAATCAAGCTAGATGAGAGAGATAACTTGGATTTGCTTGTTGATACATCTCTACTTGTATGGAAAATCATTGAGAGATGCTAAGAATTGAGTTTTAGCAAACGTTGAGAAGTTTTGGTCAATTTTTGGATTTTTGGTTAATTCTGGCAACTTAGTTGCATAGAAGCACAACATGGCCAGACTGTGCTTGTTCTCAGGGAACCCAAATGAAAAGTGACTTACATGGATGGATAGCCCTTGACCCCCACATAACATATATGCATTTTATTTGCCATGTCAGCTCACAATTTTGGAGAAAAAGTCAATAAACAGGTCATTTTTCATGCTTCTGCCTCCTTTATGGATCCCACGCTACGCTTCTAGTGTAGCCTTGGGAGATTTGAATTTTAGGTATCATGGAGGTATATTTTTGCAGGTTTAAATCTTCAGAGGTCTTCTAGACATCCTCAGCTACCTTCACCAACCATCATTTCAGCTTAGAGATAAAGCAAAGCCACCAAAAACGTTCCTCAAAGACCATGCTCTACTTCTACTAGACCACGCTGCGCTTCTAAGGATTTCACTATGCTTCTATGGGAAAGTCAGATATTGAGTTTTTCATGGTCAAATTCAACTTATTTTGATGCAATTAGTCTTCCGAAGAGTTTAAAATATGTAATTAAATGTCCAATGATGGTAAAGGTAAATTTCATGTAAATATCATTGTAATAAGTGCTTTCAAGTCAAATTCAAAATAGTTTATGTAAAAAAGGAAAGTAGTCCTAAATACTCATAATGTGGTAGAGATTAGGTAGGAGTAGGAAATCAGTTCCTAGGAAGGAGGATTTGACCCCTGAGAGGGGGAATGTTGTTTTGCATCTATATGTAGTCAAAATGAACTCATGGAGGGGGTTGGATTCCTGAAGCTCATCTCTTCGGCTAGTGTACTATACATTTTTGTAGAAATATATGCAGTTACAACTATTTTCATGGGATTTTTGTGATGTGATTTATAGCACTGTGGTTTTTTTTTTAAATTTTCTTTATCCATTTGATGATTAAGTATTTCTAGTTTCCATATATATTCTTTTGGTGATTATCTCTTAAGTTTTAAAACAGATTTCATGATTATATGCTTTGTTTGTTTAAGGTTTTCACATAAGTGTTTTTTGTAAGAAAATGACTTCATGCTTATATGTTCATTTTTCTTCTTCTTTTTTCCTCACCCTACTACAATGAAAAATTCACTTTGTGCCATTGATTACATCTACCTTTCCCCACCTAATCCTTGCAACTGATCATTTGGAAATTTGACCTAGTTCCTAGACCTTGTGCTTCTATCCAGCAAACCCTAAAATCAAACCCTATTGTGCTAAATACCTAGCCTAAAATCCATATATTCTCTAGTCACTTCCATTGACCGTGAGGTTTTTTTGAGAGAGCCATGTCTGATTTGGTAGGGCTAGCTACCAAGTCCAAAGTTGGTTTGAGGTTACCTCCTTAGATTCCTTTCTCAGCCTTGGGACCATGAGGAATGCTAACATTTTTGGTGTCATTGCCAGGGAAAAAAGTTTCCAATTTTCCTTGGGATGTTTCTTACAAGTTAATTGAGGCTTAGGCCTGTGGGTGACACGTCGTAGCTTTCAAAGAGGGATGATTCATTTTTTCAAAGCCAAAGTGTATATTGAGAAGAACACGGGCTCCCAAAAAGCACACGAGGTCCAATCTTGATCCAAATCCTCCATCAGTAGTTGATGACCCTGAAAAGCTATTGAGAAAGCAAAGGTCATAGGTTGAAGAAATCGAAAAAGGTACACCTTCACTAGTAAGATCTACATCTTTGCCTGTAGAATTGGTAGTTCTCTAAGATTTTTCTTTTGATATCAAATTCGAGTTGTCTTTATTTAGATCCAAATTAGAGTCTTTCCTTTTAGAAATAGTGTTTGATCCCTCTGAGTTTGAAACCTATTTGTCATCACCCAAGTCTCCAGCTGGTGAGTTGAATAGGAAACTTTGGACACAATTTAATAAACTTCGAGATTTAGTTAATCATCTCTAATCAGCCTTTGAAAAAGCTTATATCCAGTACCAATAAAATATTTTATCTGTTTCTATATCTACTATTATACCTCATCATAAAGTTGCTCGATCATCATCCACTGTCAATCCATTGCTTCCTCCAAAATCATCTCCTTCATCAAGACCTCTTGTTGTGACTGCTACACCACCTTTTGCAACAATTACGGCAAGATTTTCTAATTTAGTTTTACCTACACAACTCATTTCTTTGCCTCAAGGTTATGGTAAGACATTTCCTTTGTTTTATGGGACAACAAAAGTCACAGCGAGACAAAATTTAGATAAACTGATTGATTTTATTGATCTTGAGGAAATTATTAATGAAGATGCCAAAATATGCATTATAGCACAAAGTTTTTCTGGGGAAGTCGAGAAATGGTTCCGTTCCTTAACAGTTGATTCCATAACTACCTCCCAACAGTTGATGGACCTATTCCTAGCAAAATGGGAAGAGAAAAATAATCCTCTTCAAATTCTGGCCAAGCACAATGCTTTGAGGAGAAACATTAATGAATTTGTGGAAGATTTCACAGCCAAATTTAATCTGATATATAACTCTATCCTAGATAATATTAAGCCTCCTCCTAGCTTGACACTTATTCATTATCCAAATGCTTTTGATCTAGATATGTCCTACTAGTTGAGGGAGAGAAATCCTTCCACTCTTGAAGAAATGCAAAGGAACATTCCAAGTGTTGAGGCAAATCTTCTTATTAAGAAGTCAAAGACAAAGTTAGAAAAGAAGGTTACCATAAAAGAGGAGCCATCCACTTCATTAGAGGGTAAATTGATACTTCCATCAAGAAAATGGAGAAGATGATGGATAATATGACTATCACAGAAAGACAATTAGAACCTCCAATTAGAAACTCCAATTACAGAGGTCAACAACAACAACCTCAATTCAAGATTAAGCAAAGGGAGCAGAGGGGTCAAGATCAAAAATGCCAACAACAGATCCATACTCGTTTTTCACAAAATTATACACAGGGCTCAGAAGAGGAAGATAAAATCTCAGAGGATCAAATTCACTTTTTTGAGGAAGATCAACAACCTATTTTCTTAACTGAAGAGGATGATTTTTTTGAAGAATTGTATGTACCTGATGACCAACAATTTGACCTTTCTAATGATGATATGATAGTAGTGTAGACAAAGGATTATCAAAAAGGTTATCAAAATTCCCTTATCCAAGTGCAGAAGAAATATAGTCCGAGAAATAGAAATGTGATTATAACTTCAAATCTGAAAAGGAAAAATTCTCAAAAAGATACTCAGAATAAAGAGATGATTTCTGCAAATCAAAATCAGGAAAAAGAAGTTGTCGTTGTTAATCAAGGAAAAAGTAATGAAGCTTCTACCAGCACTCAGAAGAAAGAAAAAGAAACTCAAGTTGGAGGACAAAGAAGGGAGATCCCGATGAGGGAACAATCTGAGAAGAATGACCTGCCATTTAAAGAGGTAGAAAAACATTCTTCTTTATTTAGTCTTGAGAATGAAATTTCAAAACTTAAAGTCTCAATTCCATTGAATGAATTAATTAAGAATGACCAGTACAAGTTCCTTATAGCCAAAATGTTTGAGATTGACCAAATGTCCGATATGGTGAATGTCACTGATGACCACCTCAAGCTTTTATTTGGACTAGTTGTAGATGGTAACTTAGAAGATAGCGAAGTTCCTCCTTTTTACCTCAGTCTCAAGCTCCATGACTTCATTCTCCATAATGCTATTCTAGACTCCCGAGCCTCCCATAATCTTATTCCCAAAGCCATCATGGATAAGTTAGGATTGGATATTACCAGACCATACGATGACCTGTACTCTTTTAACTCGGGAAGGGTTAAGTGTCTTGGTCTTATCAAAGATTTAGTGGTATTCTAAGATCAAATTCCAGCAGCAAATGTTCTCATGGATGTTGTTGTAGTTGATGTTCCCCTGAGATATGGAATGCTTCTCTCCTGATTGTGGGGAGCCAAAATTAAAGGAACTTTGCAGCTAGATTTTCTTATGCTACTATACCAATTTTTGGACAACTCAAAAAATTATATAGGGAGAAAAAGATGAAGTACATGATTAGTAGCAAGGAGAGACCCAATAATCACCCAATTCATGTTGTTCACACATATTTAGAGTATTTTATTTTTTACAACGATGATTGTCCAATTGAGTTAGAAAATAAGATAGAAGAAAAAATAGAAATTCCAAAAATTTCAGATTGTGTCCAAGAAGTTTCCCATGTAGAAGAACATGAACAGGTACCAAACAGTTTGTAGTCAAGTGCAGCAATTGAAAATACAACAGAAATAGTAAATCATATAGAGCCTATTGGGACGACAAATCATTATCAAGTAGATAATCATAACCAGTCATCCAAAATTGACCTTATTGATGAAGAAAATGGATTGTGGACCATGGATTTTGACGAAGCCTTAGGTAAGGAGGGAGCTAGAATTGGATTTTGGATTCATGGTCCTATGAATCAGTGGGATAATCTTCGTCATAATGTTCGGTTGTGTTCCTATAAGCTAGCATTTGAATTTTCTAAAAATGGAGCAGAATATGAGGCTTTGATAGTCGGTCTTAAAATACTCAAGAAACTTGGTTCTAAGAGGATTTATGCATAAGGCGACTCTGAGTTAGTAATAAAGAAAGTCAAAGGGGAATACCAGGCCAAGAATCCTAGAATGCGAGCATACTACAATGGAGTATTAGATATTATTAAAACCTTTCCTGAATATACTTTATCATTGATCCCAAGAAACAACAATATCATTGTTGATTCCCTTGCCACTTCAGCCAATATGTTTAAAATTTTGGTATATCCCAACAAGAAGTATGAGATCAATGTCAAACATTGCCCTACTGTTCTGGACAACCTTCGGTATTGGCAATTTTTTCAAGATGACAAACTGATTAACAATTTTCTGGAGATGGAAGAAGAGTTTGCTAGTTCTCAGATTGATGATCAGTTTTATGAACATGATCAGGAAATTGATGCAGCTGAAGTAGAGGTACTGCAATTGAAGGATAACTCAATTCCAAGAGGTCTAGTACCTCTAGAGGAGTTGTTTGATCATGATGATGTTGCATGGAAACCAAAAATGATACCAATTGAAGTAGGAGTAGAAGGCCATAACATTGGCACACCTGAGAATCAAAGAATGGTTAAGATATCAAAGTCTTTGAGTCCATAAATGAAAGGTAAATATGGAGAACTCATGAATGAATTTTATGATTTTTTTGCATGGGATTACATTGATCTGAATGTTTATGATAAGAGAATAATCTAGCATACCATCCCATAAATATTGATCATAAGCGTTTTCGTCAGATGCTTAGAAGGATGAATCCTAAGTTGCTTCCCTCTATTGAAAAGGAGGTAAACAAGTTGTAGACTGCTGGTATTATTGTCCCTCTTTGTTTCTGAAATTGGATGTCAAATCTTGTACTGGTAGGAAAGAAGACATGTGAGATCTAGTTGCGTATTGATTTCCGCAATTTAAATAAAGTATCATTGAAAGACAACTATCCATTTCCAAAAGATGGATCATATCCTAAAAAGGGTGATTTGTTCTTCCAGGATGTCATTGCTAGATGGATATTTAGGTTAGAATCAAATCTTGGTTCATCTAGATGACTAAGAAAAGATAACTTTCATGACACCCTGGGGTACTTTCATGTACGTTAATATGCCCTTTGGATTGAAGAACACAGGAGAAACTTTTCAGTGAGTGATGGACGTCGCATTTGCCAATGAGAAGGATACATTTTTTGTCATTTATCTTGATGACCTAACAATTTTCTCCAAGGCAGATGAAGAGCACTTGCATCATTTAAGGATAGTCTTCCAAAGGTGTAGAAAATTTGGCATATCATTGAATCCAAAGAAAAGTTTATTTGCAATGGAGGAGAGAAAATTGCTCGGTCATATCATATCTAAAGATGGCATCTGAGTAGATCCTTCAAGGATTGAGGGAATTCAACAACTGGATTTTCCTAGAAATAAGAAGGATATTCAATCATTCAATGGAAAGATAAATTTTTTGTGGAGTTTTATTCCTAACCTTACTAAACATTTAAGGGAAAATACTAATATGCTGAAGAAAAGCAGCGAAGTGAAATGGTCTAAGGAGGAAAGAAAATAATTCAATCAAGTCAAGTTTGCATTGTCCCATGCTCCTATCCTTGTTAGCCTAGATTATACACTTTATTTATCAACTTTTCCTTTGCTTCTGATCATACATTGGCTATTGTCATCATGCAGAAGAAAGATCAGAAAATAGAGCAGCCGATTTCCTTCTTTAGTAGAACAATAAGGGATGGGGCTCTTAAATATCAAATCATTGAAAACAAGGCATTGGCACTAGTTAAAGCTCTTAAAGACTTCCAAGTTTATATCCTTCATTCCCATATTCTTGCTTATGTTCTGAATGAATATGTCAAGGATGTGTTAATGCAAAATGATGCTGAAGGCAGGCGTGGTAAGTGGATAGTTGTTATGCTGGAGTATGATTTGGAGATCATACCTACAAATCTAGTCAAAGGACAAGGCTTGGCTAAGCTCATGGTGGAGTCCAACTTACATGCCTTGTCCATCAACCTTATTGCTGCACTTTCCAAGGAGCAAGTGGCTGATTCATTTCCTCAGGGATCCCAACTTTTTACTTCATCATCATGGTATTCAAATATAGTTCATCTGCTACAACATTTAAATCCTCCGTCGAGTGTATCCAAGAGTAACGTTGATCATTGAAACTATAGGGTCTAAACTATTGTATTCTTGATAGTGCTTTATATTGGAAGGATCGAGGTGGGGTTTTATTGAATTGTTTGGTAGAAAGTGAAGCTAAAGAAGTGATGAATGGTTACCATAAATGTGATTGTGGTGGTCATCGTTTCTGGAAAACTATAGCAAATAAGATATTGCTGGTTGATTTCTATTGGCCGAGTTTGTTTTTTGATGTGTATAAAACAATCATGAGTTTTCATGAGTGTCAAATTTTTTAGGGAAAGAGAAAGTTGTTATCATTGCCCTTGCAACCAATTTCAGTCCAAGCACCCTTTTAGCAGTGGGGGATTGACTTCATCGATGATATTCATCCTCCATCTATAGCTCAACATAAGTGTATACTTACTGCCACGAACTATTTCATGAAGTGGATTAAGGCCATTCCCATGAGACAACATACAGATGCAGTAATCATTCAGTTCATGGAGAGTAATATTCTATCCTATTTTGGCAACCAACAGAAAATCATTACTGATAATGCAACAACTTTCAAATCCAAAAAGATGATAGATTTTTTTGATAAGTATCACATAAAACTTGGGCATTTGAAAACATATTACCCTCAAGGAAATAGGCTGGAAAAATAATTGAACAGGTCTCTGATAAACATAATCAAGAAGATGTTGGAAGAGAACTAAAGGAATTGGCATAAAAAGTTAGTCAATGCTTAATGGGAAGACAGAGTGTGCACAAAGAAATCTATCGACATGTTTCCTTTTCAAGTGCTCTATGGTGTAGACATAGTGTTTCCAACTTCCCTAGCAGTGCCAGTGATGAAAATATTACAAGAGGTTGACAATGAGCCAAATGATATTCAACAGAGAATCAATGAAATGATGCACTTGCAACGGTCTATGGAAGAAGTTTTCCAGAATACTTCGAAGCTCCAAGAGAAGATTAAGAATATTTATGATAAGAAAACAAAGGCTGATGATTTCAAATTAGGATATGTTGTTCTTTGATGGGATGCTTAGAATGAAGATAAAGGAAAGCATGGTAAGTTCGAAAATCTGTGGAAAGGACCTCACAATATTTTGACACTCAATGGGAAAAATACTTACTTGTTAGAAGATCTTGATGGGAAAGCACTTCTCGGAGGACAAGTGAATAGTATACTACCTAATCTTGCACAAAAGTTTTCATTTCCATTGTAAATAACATTTTTATTTTGTTGACAAGGAGTGAAGGAGATGTCAAAGAAGTTTGAAGCCCGAGGAGAAGGCCATAAGGCTTCTCTGATCAGCTGTTGTTTTCTTTCTAAAGTTGTAAAGTCAATGTTTTTTGTCAAGTCAATTCATTTTCAGTTTTTCTTAATTTTAGTCAGTTAGTCATTTGAGTGTCAAGTGTTTTATATAACTTAATTGCTCGATGGATGAGGCTACTTAGTATACAATGTTCTTGACAGCTCCTGAGGGAGATGCCATCCCCAGTTGGAGCCAATGTTAGTCTCTATGAGTCACCAGTGATCAAATGTACTATTTAAATGTCAGTTTATAAGGTCTTAGGTCAAATTTTTATAGTTTCAAATAGAATTTTCAAATAAAATTTGATCATTGGTCAGTGTCTAGGTCATTACTACTCCCTCCATATTCAAGGTCATAAAATGCCATCATGGTCTTGTCATCACTCCATGTGATGAGTCACCAAAAGAGTGTGTCGGTCATCCTTTTGGTCATTATATCATTATAATGCATACTAAAAATGTTCAAAGTTCTTGAATCATGGTTTTAGATATCAATTTGGTGTCATTATTAGGTCATATCATCAAAACCATTAAGGAGTAATGTCACCACTATAATCACCATCATGGGAGTAGCAATTAGGGGAAAAAGTGTTCAAAGAGATTTCAAAGGTACATTTCACCCCTCATGGAGATGTAACCTTGCATAATAAAGTTAAAAAGTTGTAGCACACTACCACATTTCATCATTTCTCAAAAAGCATATGTGATGTCAGACTACTACCTATGTAGAAAATTGACTTTTGAGTTATAAGAAGACCATCAAAGCATTCTAATTCTTGATTTCATTTTAATTGAGAACCTCTCCATCTTCGAGCTTCATCTCAGCCATGAGGACGTCAAATTTTTCATTAAAACCCTTGCCTACCTAGCTAGCTATGCTTCTAGTGCCTTCGCTCTGTTTTTCGAAAAGGAGGAAAATCTAAGCATCCAAAGGGATTCATTCAGAATTCAACAAGGCGCAGGGAATCCAAATGAAGTAAGTTAGCCTTTACTACCTCTCTCATCCAGTCATTTCCCTAAAAACTTATTGCAAATCCCTCTCCTAGGGCTTCACTGCGCTTTTGGTTTCTCTAAGTTTTTTCTTCATCTCAATCATAAAATCCCTAGTTTTCATGCTCTATCGCCCTTATACACACCTTCTATAGCTCCCCCAACCATTTACCATATCCATTCCCTTCATCTCCCCCATTTTCCCCACAAAACGTAGGCGACATTGTGCTTTTGAAAATTTATGGGTTAGGACTATGTTTTTGAGTTTTTTCCATCTTCCCCTCACCTATTTCAAGGGATTCCACTTCCCTAGCCTCCCTAATAGGTATCCCTACACCGTATAATTTTCCTTAAAATTTCCCTAATCCCTATCCATTCCATTCCCTTCTCTAAACTAGTTGTCCCTTTGTTGTAGCAGCTACAACTACCCTCCAAAATTTTGCCTTAGCTTTGCTTTAAACCTCCCTACCAACCATCCTCAACAGTATGTCTTGCACTGTCAAGTACATGAGATTCAATGGTTTTCTAGTAGATTTCCAGCTTATGCATGATAACTTATTTCATTACCCTCATAGGTTTTTCTTTCAGACTTGGTCCAGCTGTAGGTTGGGTAGCTCCATCAATAAATTGGGCAATTATGGAGGGGAACCAGTCTTCCCTCTAGAAATTGCGCAATCATGTTTGGCAGTTTGCTGGGCTCAGAAACTGTGCAATCCTTTCAGTCAACGTTCCCAGAGAAAACTGCTCAATCCGACCCAGCAAGATTGCTTATACCAAAAATTGTGTAATTTTGGGCAGTAGTCAGTTGCTCAGATCAAAAATTGCGCAATCCCTTTTGGAAGCCAGCCTATCTCCCTCCCAGAAATGTGCAAATTTATCCCTCAGGCAAGGAGGTTGTTGCATGTGCCATCAGGATGATTGATTCCACCTGGGAACTAGAAAACTTGACTTGCATGCATGGTCTTCTTTTTCCTGAAATAGAAAAAAGAAACATGTAAAAATCATCCATAGATTTTAGGGATCTATTTTTAGTAGCTGTAGGTTACATGAAAATATAGCCTTAGAATCTTTCCTCCAAGTGTTGCTATTTCCTAGATTTGTGGAATGCGTGTCATGAGCCTCAAACATATTTATTCGACGCTTCACAACTCACTTATTCACATAGATCTTGGAGCTCTAGCATTCCACAACACATTGAGGAGTCTTCGACACATCCAACACAACTATTTTTGGGTAATTCTGCTTAACTTGTCTTTTGCATCATTTCTGTCGCTTTTTGTGTTTTGGCTTGTGTGAGTGTTGTCTGATTGATTTCTATGAATGATTTCTATCATTTCCATGCATATTAGCTTGTACTAGCATATTTCAGTTTTCATTAGCATCTCACTGTTGTCGCACACATGACACTGTTTTGCACGAATGGTTGTCGATTCGGTGACTCGCTTCACACACATGCATGTTGTTCCATTTTTTGAATGTTGCATTCATTGTTTTCATGCATGATCATTCACTCCTTCGTACACCCAGTATCGCTATGCATTCACTTTCACATTTACTTTTAGTTTCCTGTCGGTGGGTCTGGGCAACTTTGGCCCAGACGCTGCCTCACCAAGATAACATTGCGCAATCCTGAGAGGGAAGGCTCTGCCTTCCTTCCAGAAAATGCCCATTTCTACCCAGTGACTGTCCTCTAACCTTGCATTGTGCAATTCTAAGAGGTAGTGACTGTTGGCCCAGAAAATTGAGCAATGTAGTCGCTGGGCCTGCAACCCCTGCCAGCTGAAATTGCACATTACGCAATCCCATGAGCTAGAAGACCAGTCTGGATTGCACAATTCCAGCAGTGAACTAGCCTCCTAGTAGTTTGGACTACCTTTTGTGTAGTTCTAACAACCAGTTTCTCGGCCTCTTAGGAAAAATTGTGCAATCTTTTCTAGTCAATCCCCAGGTATGTTGCATGTTGTTCCTCAAGTTTTCTTTGGTTTTAGCTCACATATTTCTTGCCATGCATGTCATCGTATCTCCAGATCTAGTAGGTGTTTTTCCTCCTCTCAGTAGTTCATGATCAATGGCCTCTAAGAGAGAAAGATCAAAGGACATCGATGAAAGCGCAACTGGAGCAGCAATTAAGTGAGTGTCTACAAGTTTGCCAATCTATGAAGACACCAAACTGACTGTAGACAAGGACATCAAGCTGAAATGCTAAGAAGTCAGTGATGCATTTGTAGGAAACTTTCGGGAAGAGTTGGAAGACCTCCAAGTATATTTGAACATTCACAAGTCTAGCTTGTATCGGATTGCATGCAGGTATCCCATCATGCACGGACATGATACATTGGATCGTCTCGCACACTGATCCTGAGCCGATGAAATTGAGTAGCATTATCAGGACGAAGATTGCTACCTTCAGGGCATAGGATTGTCAACAGATGTATCATATGTTGAAGCTAGTGATCACCATGGAGACACCCTTCAGCACAGCCAGCAACAATGCCAACTCCAGGGATATCTTGAAGAACTGGGTGAAGGAGATGGCCAAATTTAGGATGACACCAAACTAGGTTTACAAGTCGAAGATACTGTAGAAGGCATTTAAATACTTGGTCATCTTTACATGTCACTTGTATGGCCAAGATAGCACAGAGACCTTCCCGTAGAGTTGGGTGATCACATTGGATCAACTGGCCAGTGAAGGAAAAACATGGAATTGGTCCGACATTCTAGATCATAAGCTGAAGGAACAAGTAACAAGAGCTCGACATCTACCCAAAGGTCAACAACCAAAAATCTACATGTTTGCCTACATCTTGGATGCAATCTATGCCTGTTAGGAGTTCCCGGGCTTGAAGTGGGCATGGACATCAGTGGAGACCTCTGTGAACACTTATTGTAAAATTTTGTCCGAATGCAGCTTCAGAGGAGCTATCACACATCTGTCAGATCATTTTGTCACCCCAGTGTACAAGATGATATTTGAACATTATCCACCTTGCATGTCGATGACAACAATGGAGGCACTGATTGATATAGTAGATTGGTATGCCTCACTGCCTGACACCTTCATATGGATGTACAACACAAATAAGCCTCCGCATGTTTTACCGAATTTTGCCTTAGACAAGCTCGCCATGCAGGAAGTATCATACCACATGTCGGCAAGATTGTTAGCTAGGCTACACTGGAAGAAGAAGGCACCTTGGCCCACTCTTCCATTACAGATCGAGTTATATGAGATATGTAATTTCAATCACGTGGATTTCAAAGTAGAGGAGATCAAGAAATATCCATTCGATGCCCGACGCTTTAATCCATATCACCCACATTGTTTTGTGAAAGATCACTGCACAAGAGTACAGTTTCAGTGGATCCATGGGGCATTTCATTAGGTGGAAGAAGATCCATGGAGACATTATTACAGCTCCTCCAGGCCCAATGAACCGGTCGGCATTGATGTGGAATGGTTAGCGAAGCAATGTGAAGCAGCATCCAGGAGAGCACCAACATCAGTAGCAGTAGAGGTAAACATATGAGTGTGCGACAAAGGCAAGAGGAAGATTGTTGACAATGTGGAGGAAAAATACCGTTGCAAGTTCTGAGTAGAGTCCATTTGTGGAAAAGGTAGCTTTGGCAATAGAGGCAAAGAGGGAAC
The DNA here is from genome assembly GCA_000404065.3 of Pinus taeda. Classification (NCBI taxonomy): domain Eukaryota; kingdom Viridiplantae; phylum Streptophyta; class Pinopsida; order Pinales; family Pinaceae; genus Pinus; species Pinus taeda. The sequence goes on from APFE031647914.1 coordinate 114,855, forward strand.
AATGCAACAGGAGGAACGCACAAAGGCAGAGAGAAAAATAGAGAATGGAGGAAATAGTGAAGGAGTTGCATGAATTGAAGGAGCAACTTCAGAAGGAACAAGAGTTGCGCAGATAGGGGAAGGAAACACAAAAAGAATAGGTACATCAAGGGGTGTAACACGTATAGACATATGAAATTGCACCCGTACAGGTAGTCGACTCATTTAAACAGCTGGCATCACGTAGACAGGGTGAGCAGTCATAGGAGTAGGAATTTGCTCAAGAGACTGAACAAGCACTTGAGCAGATGGATATATATATGGAGTAGCAAGAGTTAGAGCAAGACATCGACCTCATTCCTCACCACCAATAGGTCGACCCACTAGGTTCACTAGATCCAGAGGTGAAGCAAGTCCCAAGCGACTAAGGAGACACTGAAGTGCTTGGAGACAATCTGGAAGGAGATATGCACAACATCTCATTCGATGAGTCACACAATAAAGTTGTGAAATATCGCAGAGTTTCTACTCTAGATGATCACACATCTCCCCCACCTTTTGAGAAATGAGTGATCATGTCTGACGTGCACAAACATCCAGCAGTATTGGTCGATGCTACCAAAGCATATGCCGAAGCCACTAGGTCTAGTGTTTTCTTCCTGATAGTAGAGAATGAGAAAATGGCTTAGGAGTTGTAGACAACCAAGAAAGGAGGAGAAATGGTTACAACATCCACCCAATCAGAGTTGAAGAAGGCAATACTGGATGAAGTATTGTCTCTTGACAGAATCATGTAGGTGTTGTATTCCAATTTTGGTACCATGCATAAGGCAGTTTTCCATCTCAATAGTTGGGAGCAACGATGTGCTAGGAGAGCACATATCTTGTCAAATGTGCATGTTGTTGTTGATTACATGAAAACATGGGCAGTGAGATACAAGGGAGACCTGTTACACTTTCCCAAGATGATGAAGCCTAAAGTGGTCGAGATGAATGCATGCATTTGGAGTTAGATCCAGAACTATGAAGATCTCCAGCAGCTCATCACCAGTTTGCAAGCTAGATTCATCTTTATTGATCAAAAGAATAAATTGAAAATGTGCTGAAATGCAGAGCTAACTAACTGTCTAAAAAATGACTAAAATCGAAATACAAACTAGCTAACTTCTGCCAACAAAATGACTAACTACTGGCTAACCCAAATGAGGCCCTAAGCCCTCTTATTTATACAAATTTAGGACCCCAACAATCCTCCTAAACTTTAGGAACTCGGCTGTCAAAACTTGGAGTTAACAACAACTTTACTAGCCCTTGCTCGGCTGCCCTTGTGATAATCGATTTGGTGGCCCTTGAACTCCGAGCTGATGGTGGAGAATTCAAGGTAAGGGCCCATAAATGAAGGGGACACCTTCCTAAAAATCCTATCCACAAATTTGGCTGCCAAGTGCTCATTTAAACCTTTGATTTTGTCTCCAAATTGACCAAAAAGACTACACCAAAGCACACATTAGACTTGTTGGCATAATGACTAACCCAATTCACTCTATTAGCATAAATATAATAAAAAACATGCAATAAACTAATGAGAATGGTGGATTAAGTCGAATTAGGAGGCTGAATGAACCCATATAATTATCCATTTTTGGGGCTCATCATCACCCCCCTACTGAAAGTGTTCCTCGTCCTCTGAGAAACTAATCTATCTCTTCCTCTGTGTACTGCCTGTGCTCCTTTTCCTAGAGAATTCTCAGCTTCCTGTAGAACTGTCTCAGCATCCTGTAGAGAGGCCTTTATGTCCAACATTTTCATTCTTTTTCTCCAAGTGGATTTATTCGGGCTTCCCTATTTATAGGTGATGGATGCCTTTGAGGGAGACTTTTCCTTTTGTGTAGCTGGGGTGTCTACAATTGTATTTGGCTCTTTTGACTATGGTTGGGGTCTGCCAGTTTTTATCCGCATGGTCCTTCTTGCATTAAAATACATGGAAGGCTTCCTCTTTCACTTCCCTTTTTTCTTTGGAGATGTGCTTAGGGTGGCCAGAATAGCTGCTACCTCCTTGGCTAAAATCTCAGGCGATTTTTTCCTTTTGTTGCCCTATCTCCATGCTTTCTGTATAAAGTCCTGTGTGACTGTTTTCTGGCTTCCTGTAGAAACGGTTTTCTGGCTTCCTGTAGAAATGGTCTTCACTGTTTCCTGTAGAAACAGTTTTAACTATTTTGTCCTGCTTGTGGGGGTGCCTTCTATTTTAATTTTGCTGTGGTTGCCTTGGGTGTGCCTTCATTTGCTTGGAATTTTTCAGTCTTTTCTTCCCTGCTCTGCAATCGCTTCTCCTTGGGTGTTGGTGCCATTGTTCCTCCCACAGCTTTAGGCTTTGCAACTTGGCCTTTTCCTCGTTTCTCTTCTTGTTCTGTTTGTGGCGGGTTGTCCTGTGTTTCTTTTCCACTGGCTTTCTCTTCTAATGAGTGGTGGGGTAAGCTTTAAGGTCAACCCTCTGAAATTTATAGTGGCCAGTATCTTGGATTTAGGCTGCAGGGACATAAACAACTCTTTTGTTATCTCACCATCATAACCTTGGATTCTGTCACAGAAGGTCATCCAATTGGCACGGGTAAATAGGTCTACCACCTCGGGAGTTTCCTGCAATTTCCTAGAATCTGAGGGTTCCTTTTTGATAAACCCTCCAGGCATGATGATAATGCTCTATTTTGGCTTGTGCTCTGAACAGAAGGGAAATTCTGTGTATGGTTTCCTCCCCATAACTTAGAAAACAACATCCCTCAGGTGTTTATATTTCACTTTGCACCAAATCCTTGGTTAGAATGTTGTTACTGCCCAAAACTCGACTGTCAAAAGGGAATTAGGCTCTCACAGATAGAGTGCAGAGCTTAATTTTTATCCCCAACCACATAAAAGTCACATTGTTTATGCACAGGTTAGCCCTTACAGTGGTTTATCGTTTCTACAAAAGGAATTTGTTAACAAGAACCGTGAAGGAGAATTTTGACACAAAATTGACTAAGAAATTCCATGCCACACACAGGCAGCTGCTATTTTTTTTTTTGACTCACAGGTAGACTTGTTTCATACTTTCTTATTCAAAACAGTTTAATTCACCACCTTTCGAACATATCATGCATGGAAGAGTGTTTTTTCAAGCCTACCTCTCTCAGAACTCTAAACTCGATGAAGAAAAGTCCAGACTTTTCTGCTCCAGAAGCTGTGCCGTACTTCCTAGAGAAGACCCCCCCGTTTCCTATAGAGCGCCACTGCGCCTCCAAATGAGCCCAGTACGTGGGAGAATTTTGAACCAGGCTGAAGAGCTTGTGGAGGACGACGGGTTAACAGATTGTGGGAGCAGAGGACGTGTACTTCGGCTAAGATCGTTGCAGGTGCAAATTAATCAGCGGGTGGTGAGAGTCAGCCGAGCATTTTTTTTTGATTGCTGCGTGATTTGTGGTGAGGGAGTGAAGTGGCCAGGTGTATGTGGCCACATGCAGACGGTAGTGTTGTTCACGAACTATGTGTTTTCCCCCTGTAATCACTGCCATCAATTGCACTGAGGTTTAAATGGCCAACACTCCCTGTTTTTTTAATTTTCACGTGAGTCGACTGTCCACGTATACTACATGACTTCTGGCTGAGTGCTAGAGAAGGCAATGTTGGGTTAACCTTACTAGATTCGTGGCTTAATCCCACCATTCCATTCGTTCATGCAGTTCTTCAATTAGATTCATGCAATAGAGGAACACGTTTTAGTCACATACCTGGAAGTCGAATGGTTGCTGTGAGGTGCTGTGGCCTTTCATTTGCTGCATGCACTGGTTTCTGTGGTTGCATGGTGGCTTGGTTGCTGATTCATGGTTATTTTTTCTTGTGTAGGTATCCTCTGGCCAGATCCACACTGCAGGAGCTGGTTTCCATGTTCAAATATGCACCCTCAAGCTGCTAATGTTGAATTTTCACAGGCCAGAAACTTGTTTTCGCCATTTCTCCCGAACGATAGACCGGATCGATTTGAAACTTGCTGAGCATGTTCCTATCATCATTATGCACCTCCTAGAGCAAAATCGCGATCAATGGATGCACAGATTTTGAGAAAAATGGGAGATGACTGAATATTACAAAGATCAATTTCTCAGACACCGTGCATCGGAATCGGATAAAACTGCTTGGGTAGGTTACTGTCGCCCATATGCATCTCCCCATGAAACAAGTTTTGAATCAGATGCACGGATATGGAGAAAATGCAAAAATGGCTGAAGGTGATGGAGGTTGATTTCTTGGAAATCGTGCATCGAAATTGGCTGAAATTTCTCGGGCATGTTGCCATCATCCCTATACAACTCCCTATAAAACAGTTTTGTAAATGGATGCATTGTTTTCAAGTTATGGAAAAAACAAATTTCAGCACCATGTATTTTTGCTTCCAAGCATTCTACAGTTTTTTGCATGGAAAGAAAAAATGAGCTTAGGCTGTGATGCAGACATGGAAATGATGGAGGAGGAGTTTGAAGAAGGTAGGAGGACTGATGAACCCTTGATGAAGCTTCCATGTTCGCCAAACTGCCTTTTTGAAATCCATTTCTAGCTTCCTATAGAAATCCTGTAATTTCTATAGGAACTTCCTGTAGAACGCACAATTTTTAAGAAAGAAGCAAAATGCGATGGAAAAATGATGGACAAGGGTGAGGGATGCAAACATGGATGCTTGCAGGCCTCATGGACATATTCCTAGCCTTCTAGTCCTCTTCGGAGATTGATTTTGGCTTGTTTGTAGGCTTCCTGTAGAAGACACAGAACTTCCTGTAAAAAACACAGAACTTCTTGACCTGCAATGTCCTTCTTGCAACCTGCAATTATTCAATGGAAATTAGGTTTACTTCTTCTTTTTCTCTTTTATTCTTTTTTCTCTTTTTTTTGAAAACAACCAGGGTGCCTCATGGAGGTTTTCACCCTAATTGCTTGCCCTAGGCGCCTCCAAGGGAGGTTTTCACCCAAGGATCTTATTCTTTTTTCTTTTCTCTTTTTTCCGAACCCATTGACCGCCTCATGGAGGTTTTCAATCAACGAGCCAATCTGAGGCACCTCCGAGGAGGTTTTCACCTTAGATTTTTATTTTCCTCTTATTTTCATATATATTTTTTTTCTACCCTACCCTACTTGAAAAACAAAATCCTTTTCAAGTATAAGAATACTTCCAATGGAGCCATGTGCACATCGAGATCAGAGACAAAATGATGTGGAGGCTTGAAATGCATGCTTTGACAGCCATCTGGATTTTAGAGACCAAATGACTTGACTTTGAAGGAATCAAGCATAGCCGAGGAAGAGAGTACTGCTGCAACTTAGTGACTGTCTGGAACCATATCTCAATATAGCTCTGATATCCTTGGTCCTTTTGCTGATCTGGATCATTCTTCATGTCGCCTTCTATCATGACCTTCTCATCTTCCTCTTTTTGCTGAGTTTTCTCTTGAATACATAGAGGATTTGATGGTAACCATGAGGGAGCTCCCTCAGTCTCTGATTCTGATGTCTCCTCTTTATCTAGTGTAGCTCATGGTCCTTTGATCTCCTCTTTTGAATCTTCTTTTGCTGGATGTGGTCCTTTAATGCTGTCAATATAATCATTTTTTTGCAATACTCTTCCTGAGCTATGGTGAAGATCATTGAGCTCAAGAAGAGTCATTTGGACAGGTTGTGCCTCATCTTTGCAATTGGATCGAGCTACTCCATTGTATGGTTTTGGGAATGGTGGTATAGGTAGTTGAGTGGAGGTGTATTTTTGAGATGGATGTGGATGGGGTTGTGGTTGGGCAGGTGGTGGAGGCAAATGAGCGGGAGGAGAGTTGTACTGGGGCCTCCACCGCTGATGAGGTGCATTCCACTGAGGCTGTGGCTGAGCATAAGAGTGAAATGAATGAACAACTGGAGAAGCATGGTATTGAGGAGGATACGACCAAGGAGGGGGTGTGGATTAGGAAGGATGAGTAGCAGGACCCCAAGAAGGCATGGAAGTGGCTTGATAAGGGTCATAATAGGTCTAGGACGTCTCTTACATTCCCTCTTGGTAGGTTCTGGGTCCATGTGACCTCCTTTGGTTCATGAAATAGAGTGGTTCAGTGACTCCTTTAGCCCTTTGATATGCAGCTTTAAGTCCGGGCAAGGAAGGGCACTGATTCGTAGGATGGTATTCTTTACAGACAAGACACACTTCTATGGTGTGCAATGGACATTCATTCCTAGGATTCTTTCTAGTGCACCTGGGACAAAATATGGCCAAAGCCCTCTTGGCTTCCTCTTGCTTCTTTTGGAATAGTAAGGTATCCAGTTGCATGGGAAGAAACTGCCTCACCTCGCTCTTGAAATCTTCCATCTGATTTGCAAACTCGTTTTTGGATAAGGTACTACTCCCAACATTTCTATTTTCAGCCATTTGCTCCAGAGGAATGTTTTCTTTTTCTTCTCCCCTAGAGGTTCTTCAAATATGTCTTGCTGTCCACCTAGGGGTTTTTTAATCATAGCCATCGAAGAAGAGAGAAGGTTGGCTGTGTGAAGCAGTGGGGGTGTTGTGCAATCATTTTTTTGAATTATCTCTACTCCTACAAGGCATGAAAGAAAATCTTTTTGGTTGATTTTTTTTTTTTTTTTTTTTTTTTTTTTTTTTTTTTTTTTTTTTTTTTTTTCTACTTGTACCTGCAAAACTGAAATAGATTGAACTGCAACTAACTATCTTACTGAAATGAAAATGCGGAATTGAAAGGAAAGCAGGAAAGGACTAATCTATTTCGCAGAAATGAAATTGCAGGAATGAAATGCTAAGCTACGCTTGCAGAATTGAAATTGCGGAATTGAAATGCTAATCTACGCTTGCAGAATCGAAATGGTAATCTACGCTTGCAGAATTGAAATTGCCGAATTGAAATGCTAATATATGAGAGCAGGAAATGTCTATTCTACTTTTGCGGAATTGAAATTGCAGAATGGAAATGAAATAAACTACTTAGCATAAGGTTGCAGTAGAAAATAGAAGAATAACAGCAATCACCAATACTCTGATGCTTCCCCAGCAACGGCACCAAAAAGAGTGGTGGGCCCCAGTATTGTAGCAATAATGCTGCAACTCGTGGAACTCCCTTCTTTAATTTTATCATCCCGGTAGTTCGTAACAAACTTGGAAAACAATGCTGTATGCACAAGTACTAGCTCTTGCCGCGGCTGTCACTTGATCAGTTGGCATAAGTCCGCTAGGAGCTTAAGCCAACTTCTATGAGCTCTCAGAAGAAGCCTTTTAACTTATGGACGAAAGTTAACTCAAAGAAGGCTAATCTACTTGCAAAAAGAAACTGGAAAGTTGAAAGGAAACGTAAACCCTAGCAAACCCTAATTTTACTAGCTAGCCCTACTGATGCAAGCTACTGAAAGAGATTCCATTGACTTCTAGGAAGGTAAAATTCATGTGTCTAAGCTACTTCTATACTAACATATGAAAAAAAACATCTTTTTGTATTTTTGAGTAAGTTGGCAGAATTATTATGCATGTGCTTTAACTGTTTTTGATTGTGCAGAGGTGGATTGGAGAAAGGAAATGCTTGCAGAAGGTTGGGAAGGTTAGAAGAGGGCCTAAGGGGTCCTTAACACCGTTCCTGAGAGTTTCACAGTGTTTGGATGTCAAGAAACCTCTTTCGTGAGCTTCTACAGGAAGTTTGCAGGGGTTCTACAGGATGTTTTGGAATTTCTACAGGATGTTCTGTAATTTTCTACAGGATGTTCCGAAAAGAGGATTTTGGAGGGTTGATGGAGGAAAAATGGTGGGAAAGTGGAAATGGAGGTTGGATAATGATGTTAAAGGGTTTAGGACCTGGTGGATGAGGCTAAGGAGCGATTGGATTTGTTCGAGGATGGAGGAAGCGATGATGCACAAGAATGTAGAAATTAGGGCAAGGTGGGAAAAGTATGGAAAATGAAGGGTAGGAATCATGGACTAAGGGTTGGATCAGATTATCTAATGGAGGAAAGATAGATAGAGAGGTAATACAGGTGCTCTGCAAGTTATTTTCCAAAACTATCCAACAAAGACTAGGAAAAACCAAAGATCTACCTACTTTAACTTAATTATATCTAGAAACCATAAGCATGATGAACAGAAGTCTATTGGTATCAAATCATGTAAATCAACTATGAAAACTGAGCAAGAAAAGATTGTAAACATGCTACTACAACTGGTATCAACTTTCCTAACTAAAAATCTAACACTAGCAATTGCATGAAGAGGCAAAAACAATGTTTTTGTGGCAGCAAGGACACCTAGGTCTCAGCTCATGGTCCCAAGGAGGGAGAGGTGAGATCAGAGGTGATTGATAGCCTTTTTCTGAAGATCTTCTCTGTTATTAACCTATCAAATAAATCTGAACATGAAAAGCTACTTTAATCATCGAAAACAATCTAAATAACAAAACAAGATTTAAATCTAAAGAGCAGATTTTATTCTAAGAATGCAACAAAGACACATAAAAGTAAACAAAGGAGGTACTGCGCACTTGAGATGGGCCCAACTCCAAGAGCTACAGCCTCCTAAGAGAGACTAGAGCTGGTGCAAAGCTGGATTCATCTTTATTGATCAAAAGAATAGTTACATTCCAAAAACTGTCCACAAGGAAAACTTGAAAATGTGCTGAAATGCAGAGCTAACTAACTGCCTAAAAAATGACTAAAATCGAACTACAAACTAGCTAACCTATGCCAACAAAATGAATAACTACTGGCTAACCCAAATGAGGCCCTAAGCCCTCTTATTTATACAAATTTAGGACCCAAACAGTCCTCCTAAATTGTAGGGACTCGACTGCCAAAAATTGGAGTTAACAACAACTTTACTAGCCCTTGTTCGGCTGCCCTTGTGATAATCGATTTGGTGGCATTTGAATTTCGAGCTGATGGTGGAGAATTCAAGGTAAGGGCCCATAAATGAAGGAGACATCTTCCTAAAAATCCTCTCCACGAATTTGGCTGCCAAGTGCTCATTTAAATCTTTGATTTTGTCTCCAAATTGACCAAAAAGACTACACAAAGCACACATTAGACTTGTTGGCATAATGACTAATCCAATTCACTCTATTAGCATAAATATAATAAAAAACATGCAATAAACTAATGAGAATGGTGGATTAAG
>APFE031647914.1:124239-137116 GCA_000404065.3 Pinus taeda
GGGTTGCTTTGCTTTGTTCAAAAGATTCACCCAATGAACGACCAACTATGAGAGATGTAGTATTGGTATTGGAGAGGCTTAGAAATGATTTGGGGGAAAATGAAGTTGCTTCTAGGAGATTAAGACAAAGCATATCTAATTTGCTTAGCAATACAAATGCAACAAGGAGTGATGCACATGCATCAAATGCCAATAGTTCTTCTTCATTTTAGTTTGTGAAAATTGCAATACCAGAAGATTTCAATATTGCTATTATTCATACAATGACACTTGGGTTTTTAACTTATAATTATTGAAGTAAATCTCTTTTAGTATTTATATTTATATGCCATTATTGTTAAAAGAAAAAGTGCATGCTTTTGCAACACAATATTATATAAATTGCAACTCGTTTATTTTATTATCCATTCATAATGTCAATATTTTTAGTTTAAAAAATCATTCCACTCTTTGTTTTTCTATAATTGAAAGGCTATGATTATTTAAAAGAAAACATCTATGACTTTTAAACACATATTTTAGCTTAATGAATTGATTTTATGAATTATGTTGGAGTTTGATTGTTTTTTAATATTATCTTTAATTGTTCAACTAAATTTTTGTTAATGTTTACGATCTATTTATAATTAATATTAATGTGAAAATTAAATTCTTTAGTAACACTTTATTAACTAGATGAAAAATTTACATCTTGATGCGATTTATTATTATCATCCATGATGTCAATATTCATACCACAAAGTAACAACCCCTAGGAAAAAAATAGGAAAAAAATCATAGGAAATTAATTGTATTATCCTTGTAGCATAAGTGAATGGATTATTATTATTTTAAATTTAAATATAAGTAATTCGTTTATGTTATTAACAATAGTTTATATATTGAAAATTCATTTAAATGTGATTATTTACTTATTTATTTATTTTCATATAAATCAAATTAATGATACATCAATAAGAAGTATTTTCCTTTAAATATATAATTTGGTCAATATAATAACTTGATGTTGTACTAAAACAAATAGAGAAAAAGCCTCGACCCATCCCAAAAAATTCGGTAAGACAAAACCCAGGAATGACACTGTATATACAATGTATTCCTTAAGCATACAATTTTCATTTACAAATCATGCTAAAAGACATGAAAATCAATATTATGAAATTATGACTTATTATAGATTTTAGTAATTTTTATCTTTTTTAGTTATATTATAACTATATGATCTATAAATTTTCTATCTTCATATATTTTTGCACACATGTTTAAGAGACGTCCTTACCCTTTCAACCCTAGTTGTTTTCAAAGGACTCTTGTTGACCATGTAGATATTTGGCTTCTTGTAGTAAAGTTCTTATATCATATTCAACACTTCAATTTGATAGTTAATCTTATTGATAAAACAATGAGATATGAAGATTGAGGTTTTTTTTCTATGCTCCTATTCATAAAGTAGAGAGTGATGAAATCTAAGGTTTTATTTTTAAGTGGGAATCACTAACTTCAAGTGGATAGAGGTTTGTTAAATATCGTATAAATATGTTATAATTTCAAAATGGAAAATCACATAGAATTCATTTCTCAAGTTTCTAAGTAGCATGTTCATCGATATGTCATTGAATTTATCTTAAAATGCATTGTTAGGCTCTATTCCAAATTTAATTAGAACTTATAATCTTATGAGCTTAGATCTCTCTATCAACTCCCTATTAAGGACAATTCAAAGTACTCTCAAGAATTTGGAAATTCTTCAGTGTTTGAAATTTTCTTTCAATAATATCATGGGGAAATTCCAAAAGAGATTTTTTCTCTTCCAAATAGAACAACTCTCATGTCCTTCATTGGAAATCCTAGCCATTTTAGACCAGAAGATTTCCAATTACCTATCTCTCAGACAACAAGAGGTCATTTTGTATCTAAGAAGGAGTATTATTGCTAATGAGTGGACTACTGCTTTTATATTGTGTTGTCTACTTTTGAGATTCATTTGGAAAGTAAATAAATGTATACAAAATGTTGATTCTTGCAACATATTGTCTGAAGGTTAGGGTACAAAAGGATCCCATACCAAGGGATTCACATAGAAACTAATGGATTTACCAAGGCCAACTTATTTGCAACAAGGAATTTTGTGATTGATAAGGGAACTTTGATTGATGACACACTTTTTGCTATGAAATTGACTTATAAACACATATTTTAGCTTAAAGAATTGATTATGTGAATTATGTTGGAGTTTGATTACTTTTTTAATAGTATCTTAAATTATTCAACCAAACTTTTATTAGTGTTTATTATCTATTTATAATTAATATTACTGTGGAAATTAAATTCTTTAGTGACATTTTATTAACTAGAGGAAAATTTACATCTTGATATGATTTATTATTATTATCTGTGATGTCAATATTCATGTCCATAAAATAAGAGCCCCTCACAAAAAATCATACGAAACTAATTGTATTATATTTAAAGAATAACTGAATGGATTATTATTCTAATTATAAATATTTTTTTTTATGTTCTTAACAATAGTTTAAATGTTGAAATCCCATTTTAATGCGATTTTTTTAAATTTCATATGAATTAAATTAATGAAACATCAACAACAATTCTATTCTTTTAAATATATAATTTGATAAATTTAAATGTAAGTTATATATAATTTGTTTAAATTATCAACAAAATTTTAAAAGTTGAATTTTAATTTTAAATATGATATTTGATTTTTAAAAAAAAATAAGATTAGTGAACCATTAATTGAACTCGATGTTGTACTATATACAATGTATTTTTTAAGCATACAATTTTGATTTACAAATCATGCTAAATGGATGAAAATTAATATTATGAAACTATGACTTATTATAATTTTTAGTCTTTTTATCCTTTTTAGTTATATTATAACTATAGCATCTATAAATTTTCTATCTACATATATTGTTGCACACAAGTTAAAAAAAATTCCTTACTATTTTCAATGAAGTCTTGTTGGCCATGCAGATATTTGGCTTCTTGTAGTATGATTCTTATATCCTAGTCAACACTTCAATTTGGTAGTTAATCTTATTGATAAAATAATGAGATATGGAAATTGAGGTTTTTTTTCTATGCCTTATTCATAAAGTAGTGAGTCATGAAATCTAAGGTTTTATGTAGAGTTTGTCTCTCTAGCTTCAAGTGGATAAAGGTTTGCTTAATATTGTATACATATGTTATTATTTCAAAATGGAAAATCACATATATTTCATTTCTCAAATTTCTAAGTAGCATGTTCACCGATATTCTCATTGAATTTATATAAAAATACATTATTAGGATCTATTCCAAATTCAATTGGAAATTTACTGGCTTATGAACTTATATCTCTCTTCTAACTCTCTATTAAGGACAATTCCAATTACTCTCAAGAATTTGGAAATGATTCAATATTTGAAATTTTCTTTCAATAATCTCATGGAGGAAATTACAAAAGTGGAGGGTTTTTTCCAAATAGAATAGTTGCCATGTCCTTCATTGGAAATCCTGGCCTTTTTAGACCACAAACATTCCAATTATCTATGTCTCAAACAACAAGAGGTCATTTTTCATCTATGAAAGAATATTATTGCTAATGAGTGGAGCTATTTCTTTTGTACTACGTTGTCTACTTTTGATATTCGTTTGGAAAGGAAATAAGTGTATACAAAATGTTGATTCTTATAACAAATTATCCAAAGGTTAGAGCAGAAAAGGATCCCATATCAAGAGATTCGCATAGCAACAAATGGATTTACCAATGCCAACTTGTTAGGGATTATTTTTTTGTAATTTATAAGGGCACTTTGATTGATGACACACTTATTGCTATGAAAGTTTCGAAATTGCAAAAGAGAAGGTTGAAAAGAGCTTTAGAGTAGAATGTAATGTTCTATTAAAGTTTCAACATTGAAATCTAGTGAAAATCATAACTTCATGTTCCCACCTCCATTTTAAAGGATTAGTGTTACAATTTATGTATAACACAAGCTTGGAGAATAATTTGTATCTTAGTAAAAGTGACAACAATGGTGAAGATGCATCTGAATTGGAATTGAAAACAAAACTAGAAATTTCCATAGATCTAGCCCATTCCATGGAATACTTTCAGCATGATTATTTTGTTCAAGTAGTTAATTGTTAATAAAACCCAATAACATGTTTTTGGACGAAGACATGATGGGAAATACAATGGATTTTGGCATTGCAATATTATTTGATGCAACCCCTATTAACTCACTTTAACACTTGCTTTGAAGGGATCCATGTGATAAATTGTCCCAACTATGACATTTTAGAACATTAATTTTACTTGTTATTTTGCATAAAAAAATTGTGCACATTGGTCAAGTAAAATTTAACGGAAGTTGACTTCAATGCAAAGAATGGCTTAACTAAGGCAATGTCTACCAAAGTAGATATTTATAGCTATGAAAATTTTCTATTGGAAATGCGTATTAGGAAGCAACCAACTAGTGAAATATATTTTGGAGAACTAAACTTGCGCAAGTGAGTGAAGCGAGTGTTTCCAAACATAGTGAATGTTAGAATTTTGGGTAGCTCAGAATGTATTTTTGATAAGAATACCCACCAAAATTTATTGGTTGGGAAATTTACCCAAAAGTGGGGTTTAGACCCAAAGTGTGGGTTTAGGACCAAAAGAAAACTAATTATTTATTTTTAAGGGTCAAGTGGCTAAACCCTAAGCCTAGAGGTTTCTTAAGTGACCTGAGGAAAAGGATAAATAGAGGAGACCTAAGATGAAGTCCCACACATTGTATATAAGTGAGATGGACTTCACTTGAACAAGGAAGGGAGTTAAAGGAGCAAACTATACAACCCTAGATGAGGAGGGTCGTAATTAGCAAGGAGGGTCAAGCTTCTTCCCAGGAGGAGGCTAAAGTGGTTCGAAGATCTTCGTTGTAAACAAAAGAAGTTGGTTAGAGTAGATCAAGGTTATGTAGAAATTGCTTGTAGATTCAAATTGCTAAATTAATTTGCTAAAACATTAGACTTGAATATACTCTACTCATCAACAGAAATAATTAAACAATCTTTAAATCACGAAGAATACAAGAGAAATAATTAATTAAACACATTACACAATGATTTCCTGGGGGAAGCCACAACTAAAAACCCCTACTATATTCAGATTGCATTAGTCAGAAAATATGAGAATATTACAATGCTTTGCTCAAGCCCGAGCATCCTCTACACTATCTCTATCTGTCTCACTACTTCCTAGACAAGCCTTGGCCAATACTTAACCATTTTTCTGCTTGGCCAAGTCCCTATTTCCTTATTTTGTTTCCTTGGGAATTAGCCCCCTATTAATTAGGTAAACTCCTCAATTGGAATTGCACAATCCTCATAGGCCTTCCTTTGACTGCATGCACCACATGTACAATTCAAATTATTATTCAACTGATAGTACATTGTCCTTGAACTCCAAGATCAACTAGGTAACTCTCAAATCTGACATGCATCAATTATTTATGAGTGAGACATCAATTTGGTTGTTGATCACTGCAGGAAACATCACACTACTAGATCTCCCACTATTTCCTCCAACAGTTGGAACTAGTTATCTAACTTTAACTCAGTTAAACTAAATTAATTAATTACAACTCAAGATAAACTCAACTAGGGATCCTATAATGTAGGAGACACTCTAAATGACACAAGTTAGACCCTCCACTCGAATTAATTGAGCCAGCTAAGTCAAATTAAATTAGTTAACTAATATAAGTTGTCATGAGATGTGGAATTACAATTTTATTCCTAATTTAATTCAAGGACAAAATTAAATTAGAATTTTCTTATTGCTTTTTCAAAACTCCCTCTCAACAAGAAAGGGATTATTACTACCCTAATCCTGCCTCTATGAAACTTGAATTTGCACCTTAACAAAGCCTTTGTCAAAATATCTGCATCTTGTTCCTCTGTAGGAGTGTACTCCAAAAACATGATTCTCTTATGCACAAAATTTTGTAGATGGTGATATCGGATGTCGATATGATTGGACCCATAATGAAAAATTGGATTCTCATAGAGTTTTATACAACTTTTATTATCACAATAAATCATTGTAGGATCCATCTGTTGACCAAATAACCCAACAAGGATCTTCCTTGTCCAGATAGCTTCACAAGTTGCTTGAATAGTAGCCATGTACTATGCTTCTGCTGAACTGAGTGCAACTGATCTATGCTTCCTGTTGTACCAAGAAACTACTGTTGATTTCCCCTAATGTGCTCTTCTTTTCGGATGGACTCCATGCCCAATCTGCACCTATGAAGCCTTGAAGCTTCACCCCCTTTGTCCATTTGTACCAAAGACCAATCTAAGTGGTGCCTCTGAGGTATCTTAACACATCTTTAGATGCCTTCCATGAGAGTTTGGTTGGATTAACCATTTCTTGACTAAGATGGTTAACTGCAAAACATATGTTCGATCGTCTGTTCACCAAATACATAAGTGAACCCACAAGCTACCTGTAAATAGTAGCCTACACTACTTCACCTAAAGTAGCATCTTCCTTCCTCCAATTTCCTACTAGAGGAGTCACCATGGGTTTGCTACTCTCCATGTGGAACTTCTTTAGTATCACATTGGCATACTTTCCCTGAGAGACAAACAATTCCTCATCTCCCTGCCATATTTCCATACCAAGGAAATAATGCATGAGCCCCATGTCCTTCATCTTGAATTATCTTGCAATATCCTATTTGAAATATTTTACTAGCTTATCATCCCTTGTTAGAATTAAATCATCGAAATATAATAATATAATCAACAATTTACCTTCAACCAAAATATGTTAAAGGTTCACATCGACTTCACTTTTGGTGAAGCCCAACCTGGTGAAATAACTTCCAATCCTGGTGTACCAAGCCCAAGGTTCTTGTTTTAATCCATACAATGCTTGTTTGAGTTTGCACACATGTGACTCTCTTTTGAAGGTATCAAATTCTTTCAGCTGCTCAATGTACACCTCTTCCTCAATCACACCATTGAGGAATGTTTTTTTCACATCCATATGATGTATCTTCCATCCCATCTTCGTTGAAAGTTCTAGAATATATATGATTGAAGAGTACCTTGATACTAGAGCAAAGTTCTCCTCGTAATCAATTCCCTCCACATGAGAGAACCCTCTGGGCAAAAATATGTCCTTGTGTTTCTGTACACTCCCATATAATGCTTGCTTTACATTGTAAAGCCATTTGGAACTCACCACCGACTTGTCTGTTGGTCTTGGGACCACTTCTCAAATACTGTTTCTAATAATGGAGTCATACTCCTCAACCATGGTATCAGAGTTGAGGTGAAGACAATGCCAAAGCAAGAGTGAAGGAGAAATCACCAAAGACAGTTGGGACAAGACAAAAGGATCAATGGGTTCCTCATAATTCACCCATGGTGAAGTCGAAGCAGAGAATGTTATTAGAATGGCGTAGTGGAAGGTTCTGATGGCCTACCTAAAGATCACTTCATTGGGAAGTTCGAGTCTAAGGGTGGGAGGAAAGAAAGATTCCTTGGTTACAATAAGTTCGGCCATTATGCGAAGAAGTGTTTGAATGGCAGAGACACATCTCTTGATGAAGATAACAATCATTCCAGGGACATCTTCAATGATCAAAGGAATGACTAGTAATGCAGGTCATCAAGGAAGTGATCCACTCTTCAAAGAAAGCAAGGAACCCCATAATCACTTTTATGTACCTGATCGCAAGAAGAACCTGGTGTCCATCTCGGAAATGGAAGTTTAAGGTTTCATGGTGGCACTCATCGATGGAAAGGTACATGTTTGAAAATAGATTTTTAAAAGATGTCTTTCAGTTCAGGGTTGTATCAAGTCCACTGGTGACCATGACCATTGACTCAGCACCAGAGGTCTGTGAGTCAGATGGTGATCGAGATGCCTGAATTCAAAAGGAGCATGAAGGTACATGTCTGAGATGTACCGAAGGAAAATATTATAAGGGGACCATTCCCCTCATGCCACAGGTCCACAAGTTTGGAACAACTTGAGGAGTTTGAGATTCATGATCAGGAATCTCATGTACGCAGGTGGTAGAAAGACCTCTATGGATTGAAGCAAATCACCCTAGGCATTGTATGAGAGGATCAACAACTGTCTGATGAAGCTGAGATTCACTAGGAGTGAAATTGATCCAAACCATTACTGGAAGGTTGTGGATGATAGACCTCTCATACCGGAACCTATGTCTGACAGGTGCAGACCCTCTCATTTGTAGCAGATAGAGGGAGTTGGATTCCAAATGTGGAAAAATAAACTACAAGCCTATGAATACCTCAAGGATCTTAACTTTCAGAAGTTATATGGTAGTGATGTGGGACCAAATTTGGGAAATTCCTCTCAGTCTCATAAACTAATTCGCGTTGATGTTCTTGGTGAACTTCCATCCAGACATATGTTTGCAGTTAGCATGGTGAGCTCATATTTGGTTGAGCCTCACTGGATTGGTGCCAAGAATCTTCTAAGGTATATTCAGGGGAAAATATCTCATGAATTGAGATACACTACCGGAAATATGAAACTACATGATTATTCGAATGATGACTGGGTAGGCAATGTGGAGAAACACTAGAGCACTTCTCAGTGTTGTTTCTCTTTGGATTTTGCTTCGATATCATGGATGAGTAGGAAGCAGAAGTCAGTTTTTATAAGTACCACCGAGACCAGATACATAACTACGAGTATGACCTCGTATGAAGTTTCCTGGTTGTGGAAACTCTTCAGTGAGTACACATGATGAATACCACTGTGATTCTCTATGACACCAGAGGTGGGATTCGATTATTGTGGAATCTCGTATTCAAAAATTTCTCTAGCAGATAGACATCAAATACTGCCTTATCTGGGATATGGTAAGTCAATGAGCAAGGAGGCTCTATCACATTGAGATGATGTACAGGTCGCTACACATTGTCAGAGCCCTAGGGAAAGATCAAATTTGTGATTTTCCTGAATGACTTGGAGTCATCGAGAGACCCTTGTAAAAGAGTCTTGCATGTTGCATACATTGAGCTCTGGGGGCTTGCAGTTCTTACTAGAGCAACATACAATCGCAGGGTGACTCACCCTCCCCTAGTGGTGCACACTCGGACAAGATGATTCGCTCTCTTGTGGAACAGGATGATTCGCTCTCCTGTGGATAGGATGATTCGCTCTCCTGTGAACAAGATGATTCGCTCTCTTGTGGAACAAGAGGACTCGCTCTCTTGTGGGACAAGATGATTCGCTCTCCTAATTCGCTCTCTTGTGGATCAAGATGATTCGCTCTCTTGTGGGACAGGATGATTTGCTCTCCTGTGTAGTAGGATGATTAGTTCTCATGTGAGGTCTGGATGATGTGTTCTCCATGACGATTATGTAGCAGGATGATTAGCTCTCCTGTGAGGTCTGGATGATGTGTTCTCCATGATGATTATGTAGCAGGATGATTAGCTCTCCTATGAGGCCTAGATGATGTGTTCTCCATGGCAATTGTGTAGCAGGAGGATTAGTTCTCCTGTGAGGACAGGATTTATTAAGTTCTCCTATCGAGGCATCCTACCCATGCAGTCTGGGGCTCATGGGAAGTACCTCTCATCTGATCAATGATTAGGGAAATGAGGATAGGGACCATAGTAGTATCGATGGACGCATCACTATATCTCTGGTACTCCCTATGCTAGGGTGACCTTCATTGATCTGGGATTAATGATACTGGTCTGGGACTAGTGGTAGGAGTTGTACCTACTATGATGCTGACTTTGGGTCGGTTGAGACTAGTCTGGGACTAGTGGTACATACTTTGAGACTGACTTAGGGTCAGTGGAGGACTGGTCTGGGACCAGTGGTAGGATTTGTACCTACTATGACGCCGATTTCAGGTCGGTTCAGACTGGTCTGGGACTAGTGGTACATACTCTGAGACTGACTTAGGGTCAGTGGAAGACTAGTCTGGGACCAATGAGACTGGTACATGCTATGATGTTGACTTCGAGTCGGTTGAGACTGGTCTGGAACAAGTGGTACACTCTCGGAGACTGATGATACTGGTCTGGGACTAGTAGTAGGAGTGGTACCCACTATGACGCTGAATTTGGGTCGGTTGAGATTGGTCTGGGACTAGTGGTACGCACTCTGAGACTGACTTTGGGTCAGTGGAGAATGGTATGAGACATTCTCAATCAATTCTTCTTCTTCATGGTTTAGCAGAGCTAAGTTGAGCAGAGCCAGCAGAGCTAGCAGAGAAGAGCAGAGCCAACAGAGCTGATCAAAGCTAAGCAGAGCTAGCAAAGCTGAGCAAAACTGGGCAGAGCTAAGCTGAGCTGAGCATAGCAGTGCAGGGCACTGGTTGCTGAGACAGTACAGTCGGACATATGGATCAACGGATGGAGTTCAACCTAGTTGAGAGGGAGTGTTAAAATTGGAAACTAGGGCCAAACTCCATGTGGGTCAGCTTATTTATGGTATCTGATATTTTTATTGGATCCCTCTCATCGAGAGGTGTAGGATTGATCTAAAGATCATCCGATTCCGATAAGTATTTATGGAGCTATGAATTTATTTTGATTATGGAATTATTATCAAGCCGACCAGCAACTTATGTAGGCTCAAGAAGCCCAAACGTCATGTATATTCAACCTATACATTTTTTGGTTTAAATAGAAGAGGATTTGATGTCATTTGCAAGATACATTCTTGAACTGATCTCCTCCTCTCCACGTCTTGAGTTTTTGGAGAAGGAGTGAGACACAAAGAATTATACGGTAGCCTAATGGTGATGCCGTAGCCACAGGTTGATCTAGGAAGCAATCAGAGCTCACAATTTTGGAGTCTGAGTTGCTGGTAGAAGGGTCTAGGTCTCTTGGAGTAAGGCTGAGTTTGATGGGAAGTATTGTGGATCTGTTTGAGGGCTAGAAGAGGGTTGTTTTGGTGGGTTGTTGGAGGGCCACAACCAGTTGAGTTAGGTTGTAGGCCTAGCCTCCCAAAATAGGCCTATGTTGAGTTGTTAAGGGCTACCATATGCCCAGAACAACATCTCACAAGAAAGGATTTACTCCTTGCCTAGGCCGCAGTAAATTCAAGGCTAATTTGTGGGTCGAATGAAGAGTTTTTGCAGCAAAACAAGCCCTAACCAGTCACATTAAAAGACAATAGGTGTAGAAGACTTGGAGGGCAGTGTGTGGAGAAAGCATTGGGTCATAGTTCATGACTAGACTTGGATCAGTTTAATGGGAAGCATGATGTATGAGATCATGGGCAGCACAATGGGCAGCATAATGATGATGCACATCTGTAAGGGCAACATAATGATGATGCACATTAGCAAGGAAAACACCATGATGATGATGCACATGAGTATAGGCAACATGATGATGGATAAGATCATGGACATGGGCAACATGATGAATCATGATTAGTGCAACGTGGTGCAGTATGTAGTGTGCATCAAGAGGATCATATGCAGCACGATGACAGGTGAAAGAGTCACCTTGGAGAATCAATTGAAGCAGAATGTCTTCAATTGATCTCATCATTATAGGAGATGACCTATGCTCAGATCTAGATAACTCAAAGTGTTGACTTCTGTTGTAAATGTACTATCTCTCTCTCTCTCTTTCTCTGTTGAACTTTGAAGAACATAAAGGAATAATTGATCAAGGGTTTCCCCACATTGGGGTTTGTCCCTGGCTTGCTCCACATCTTGTGTCCTCTTGTATTGGCTTGTCTTCTGCCATTTATATTTATGTTCTATCTATAGTTTACTTTATGCTGATGTGATTGCTAATCTGGAAAAGAAATTTAAATAAATTTCTCTAGCATAGAAAATACCTAAAATTAACAATAATGGAGTCATACTCCTCAACCATGGCATCAATCCATATTGGTTTCGACATTGCTTCCTAAAATGAGGATGGCTCAATATCTACACTCTCGCTCATTAGGGCCATGTAGCCAGTGTACCAATCTGGTAGCCTCCTCTAACTGCATTATGATGTGGGTGCTCCCACATTCTTAGATAGCTTGAGGCATATTTTGGCCTCCATTATGGTTTGGATCATACCAAGGCTCCAACATGGTACCATAGTGCTCGCGGGACCTCTTTGCAACCTAGATTAAGGCTATACCAACCTCATTTTAGGGCTTGAATCCCTCCCTTCTTCATGAAATAGAATAGATCCTACGTGCATAAATTTTTGGTGGTAAAAATAGCTAGTTCATATATCTTCCAGGGAATTATGCACACATAGAACTCGGTGCCTTTACCTCTTTAACATGGCCAAAAGTAAGCCCTACTAGGGGAAAAAAATATCCACAAAAATCAACCCTTATCTTAGCACAAACTTAGCCTTCCTTAGCATAGAAAATTAGACCATTAACTTGATTCTCTAAGGTTGTGGCTTCTTCCTGACATATGGATCTCCCCTAGCTTATCAAACTTGACTCTTGAGATGAGATCGTTAGTGTTTTAGCTCTGGCCTTGATCTTTTCTAAGATTTATATTCACAACAACTAACAAATAACATGGGACAAATTCAACATTGACCTTAGATCAAGCCTTCAAACCCCTGACAGTATTGCTCCCTTGACGATTTTCATAGAACAAGACTCTCTAGGACCCCTTCAGTAGAAATAGGCCCTCCTAGGAATTTCTTGGAATAAGAGAGCTACATATCTCTTGCACTTAATTGTCTCATGAACCTCACCTTAGGCTCTTTAAATAATTTTCCTGGGTCACTTAGGAAACCTTCTAGATCCAAGGTTTTCACTTATTTGACCCTTAGAATAAATTATTATTTATTTATTTTGGTCCTAAACCTCATCTTGGATCCAAAGCCCCAT
>APFE031647922.1:0-19334 GCA_000404065.3 Pinus taeda
TGCTTATATTTTACTTAAAAATGATATTGGTTTATGATGGTTCATGAGTTGCTGCAATATATCATTGCTTCTTTGGTTCTTTTGATGGTTTTGCTAATTGATGAGCTTGATATGATCAGACTTGACAGTGAATAGTTGGCACAGGTTTAGGGGGGGCATCTGTTATGCTTCTAATAACACATTGTGGCATTATATCTTCTTGAGAACTACTTGCTAAATGATGATGTTTTCATGGTTCATTCATTACTTGATGACATTGATGAAGAGATATGCTAATGATATTGGTTGATGATTCTGCTACTTAGTTCTATGTCTTGTGATACTAAAGTTGCTTAGTGATGCTTGAAAGCTTTGGTTATATATTGATGTTGTTCGTCTCTTGATGTAAAGGTCATTTAAAGACCCATATTGTCAAACATTGTAAAATTCAGTCAAGTATGGACTATTGGGGTCAAGTGATGAAATCCCATTACTTTGGGCATTTGATGTCATGTTGAGTCAAATATGTAACCCCACTGTGTTGGTTGATTGATGTAAGCATGAGTCCTTGGCGGTAGGAAATGTAATATTTGGTTAGGTCATAGATTCAATTACTTCATTGAATATCTTCCAGAAGATCCAACATATACTCAGGGGGAGCATTATAAATATGCAATCTTCATCTTCAGCGGATAAACCCTACAATGATATTCTCTACACAAGGGAAGATAAGTCTTCATTCTGCATTGGTTGGCACTTTTCCCTTGATGTCAAAGGGGGAGAGAAGCTTGGTGTTTGGAGAGATGTCTTGGGAAATAATCTTGGTGTTTAACTTGATAAGTTTACAGATGTTTTTGCAGGTATTTACAGGTGGTGGTGTCCAAACACTAAAGTGGTTGCCATCAAGTCAAAAGGGGGAGATTTTTGGCATTATGGCTAATGTGTTGTCCTTGATGGAAACCTACTTGATAGAG
This sequence comes from Pinus taeda, assembly GCA_000404065.3. Taxonomy (NCBI): domain Eukaryota; kingdom Viridiplantae; phylum Streptophyta; class Pinopsida; order Pinales; family Pinaceae; genus Pinus; species Pinus taeda. The sequence continues at coordinate 954 of APFE031647922.1, forward strand.
ATGTCAACATAATGGTTATGTAATAATATTAGTTCAGAGACATATGGATGGAAAAGATAAAGTGTGAGAAAGTATACGCAGACCTTGTGAATAAAATTCACGTACATACATAGCTATAATGAAGAGAAGTCGCATACATAATCCGCACCATGGTATTTGCCTATAATATTTGAAAGTGACAAAAAATATTTTATCCCCTCAAAGAATACTTACAACATAACCAAAGTATTTACCTAAGGAATTGGCTAAGGCGAATACTATATGAAGAGATGGAGATAAAGGTGTTGGGTGTGCAAGTTTTAAATTATTTATGAATGATTTGATTTGAAACAGGAGTGCACCAGGGAACTTGGAGATGGATCAAATCTAATAGATCTGAAATGAATACATATTGATTAATCTATTTATGATTTGATAGATCTATGATGATGGTATAATGATGTGTGACTGTAATGATATGTATGCAAAGATTTGGGTTTGACAGATGTTGTGGTTGCAGTGAAGGTATGATTAAGTGATTTTAGATCTGTATGTTGGTATTGCTATGAGAAGTCATGTACATACGCATATTTGCTTCTAAGTAGTCACGTATATATTCTACGAAAGTTTAGAATATGTACGCAGGTGTTAAGAATGGTAAGCACGTACACACGTAGATGTGCTTTGTAAAAGTCATGTATACGTTATAGGGTTTTGCAGTATGGATGTTAATTATATTTGATCAGTTTTGTTATGTTTGTTGTTGTCTGTCGATGATGTCTGTCTCATAATAATCTTTGTTTGAAAAAACTGGTTGGGTTGATTTGGTTATGGAATGGAATGTTGATTAGTGATGATGCTACTATATGATTTGTATTTGGTTCAATGATTTGTGATGGATTCAATATAAGATTCAGTGACTTATTCAATGTTACAGTGATTTAGATTCATGTATTAGTAAATTAAGATATGTACGTTGGTTTTCTTCAGGGGAATCGTGTACATACGCGAGTACGATACAAAATAGTAGCGTATACATTCTAACATATGTTTGATCAGGGTTTGCAGTGACAACATTTGGTTTCTGTAATGAATAGTAAATGGTAGGGTATACTTATGAATGGTTGTGCATTGGTTTGATCTAGTTGAATTATTTGATTAAGTTTGAGTGATTGATTTGATGATTCGGTTGGTTCAATGACTAGGTGATTTGATTTAGTGATTGGTTTCAAAATTGTTACTTGGTTTGGGCTTAACAATGAAAGTGGAGCTAGTATGAAATATTATGAAAAGTGGTCCACCCTTTTGGTAGGAGATGGTAAAAAAAGTCAAGGGGTTGGAGCTCCCTTCTAGTAGGTGCTGGAAAATGAGAGAAGGTTGTAGCATTCTTCATGGGGGTTCTTGCGTATTGGCTAGATTCTGCACTAGTACAAAATTGTAAGACAAATTTCTTTTAATAAAAAAAGAATACGAAGATGACAACAATGGTGGTTTTCTCCCACATTGAGTTTCCACCTAAAAATCCTAGTGTTCATGTGTGTTGATATGATTATGGTTTGTTGATGATCTTTCTTCTTCTTATTGCTCCTGATTACTGCTTAATTGATGAAAAATGAAGTAATGATGCATTGATTAAATTTGAACATATTAGTTATCTAGATATACGCGGGTTTCCTTAATAACAATCATGTACATACACTAGTTTCCTTTATAACAGTAGCATACACAAATCATAATAAGAAATTGGAAATTTGGAGTGAGTAAAATACTGATTCACCCCGCTCCCCCTCAATATTTTTTCTAACATATGATATTGATGAATAATAATTTCTCTATAAATGATGGTTGAAATTATGTGATTTGTTAAGATGGATGAAAAAAGAACTCACAAGCTGTAAGGAATTCATGTGTTTAAGACCGACGAAGCTCTCTTCTTATGTTGCGGTGGCTAGGGTTCTGTCGTAGTTGACCACCCTTTTTCTCCTTCTAGCCTTTTTGAGGTTCAATGGTGCCTGGATCCTCGAACTCTTCACCTGTTGTCACTATTGTGTTGCCATTTTCCACAGATATATCATTATTTGCAAACATGGTTCAACGCTCTCCTTCTTCCTTCATTTCATCAACTGGATTTAAGCCCCCTTATGTAGACTCACCTGAGGTTGGATCCGAAACCTCTTCACTCGCTGACAATGGGGCTTTTCCCTCTACCCCCCTTTCATTTTGTGAAATTGTGAGGGTCACCCATGGTTTCCCTCCTCGAGGGTCGATTTTGCCTCCTCCCTGAGATATCTTGAAGACTGGTTCTAGACATTATGCCACTCTATTTTTTGAAGCTCCCATTATTGAGGTCCCGGCTGTAGCATAGGCCATCATCGAGGAATTATTATTATTATTATCTTATTTTTTTGTTGTTTGTTTGTTTTTTTTGGAAGCTAGTTTGGTTTGCAAGTCCAATGGAATGTGGCCAAGGCTCTTAAATATCCACTCATGGATTTATGAGCATTGGAAACCTATTATTTTTAATGTCCTAAATATCTATCCTTTGGCTCATGGGTTCTTTATCTCTGCTTTTGACAAATTTGAAGACAAATTTATAATCTATAGCTTTAGATCGTTGTCCTAGGGAAGAATCAAGATTTCTAGCCATGCTCTCCCTCCTTTGACCCTATTACTGCTTCAATCTCAACAACTCCAGTATGGATAAGGATTCCTAACCTCCGTTTTCATTTGTGGAACCATGCCTCCTTGACTGCAATTGGAAACACTTTAGGAAAATTCTAATACTGAAGTGATGAAAAGAAATTCTACATGAAGCCCACATATGCTCGCATATATGTGAAAATGGATTTCAACAAAGGTTTTCTATTTTAAATCAAGTTTACTCATCGTGGTTTTATATGGATGCAAAAACTAGACTATGAAAACGTCTCATTTTGTTGTAGAGTCTGCTACAAGACTAGTCATTCTCTCAAATCTTGCCCCAAAGAAGGGAAAAATAATGTAAAGAGTTCTAATCGTAAACCTAGTTGGTGGGAAGGAACCAATCAAGATCAATACAAAATATGTGAATATAATCTTCCTCTGGCTCCTAAAAATTAGGATAAAAGGAAAAAAGAGCCACAACCTTCGACAATTAGCCAAGTTCAGACAAGCAATAAAGCAGGCATGTTGCCATTTCAGTAAAAGATAATAAATTGATTTCTCCATCAAGTTCCTTGCAGATTAATTCTCTTGAGGAAAATGTTATCAATGGTGTGTATCCATCCTTGGCTTTGGATCATGATTCATCTGAAATTTCTACGAAGGTCCCTATTTATGAGGTGGTATTGGACAATGTTGTAGTACCCCACTCTAGTTGACTGACCTGGATATGGCATTAACATTGATTTAACCTTAAGGCTCACACATTATTCTTTGAGGACTTCAGTTTGAGGACCCAAACACTTGAATTTACTATTAGCAGATGTGATGTTCATGTTGTTGTCTACTTGATGTTATGATGAAAATGATTGTGATGGGTGTACTTGTTTCCTAGTTGATGTTATGTTGATGATAGTTTTGTTGGATGTGTTTGTTTTCTAGTTGATGTTATGATGATGATAGTTGTGATGGATGTGTTTATTTCCTAGTTGATGTTATGATGATGATAACTGTGATGGATGCATTCATTATGTTGGCTACTTACATTAGTTCCAGTTCACGGTGAACAAAGATGTGGATGATTATTTCATGTTGATGATTTAGCATATGATATGATGTTAATGAATAACACTGTGAAACATTATTACCAATTGTGGTGTAGGAATATCCTCTCCACGGACAGAGATGATCCCTCTAGCCCAAGAGAGTGGATCTAGCCACAAACAAGACAATCTAATGTAAATTTCCTTAGATTAGAATCAAATAAGAGGGCCTACCTCTTATAACGCTAATCCACTTGATGGTAATCTTGCTTCCTTGCTCTAGCTTACTTTAGTTCCTTTCTTCAAGTACCTGAAACAAACATGCAAGAAATAATAGCAAACGTGATAGCATAAAATCGAATCCAATCTACTTAAAAGGTTAAGGAGTTATAAGCTATCAAATGTAATATTACACCCGATATAGGAAATAAACCATTAGTTGTATTAAAATAAACTTCAAAGAGAAATACAACCGAAGCCTTGACGTTGGAGATCTCCTTTGCGGTATCCAAGTCCCACTACAAGCTTTTTCAACACTCTTTTCCTCCTCTAGCTTGACATGAAATGGCTTCCAAGCTCTAACTCTCTCTCCTCATGCTTTAGCTACAAAATACTAGTCTTTTGTCATCTAAGACTAATCTTCTTCTATCAAAAGCTAAAGATTTCAAAATTTTGTAGCTGGTTCTATCTCTCCACAACTTTCACTATGTGTTGTATTGTAACCAAAAAGGGTAAGAAGAAGTGGTTTATATAGGGAGAGGAGGATAAGAATGGGATCCACACAAGGGAGAAGAAGGTCTTATCTCCTAGGGAAGGTCCACTTTTAAGGGGGAAAGAACATTAGATGGATTTCTCGGCCCTTATCCAACCAATCAAAAATCCAACACATCGCCACTAGAAGTTTCTAGATGTGAAACTTCGTTTCCTTTTATAAAAAGAGTCTGGAAGTAGACCGACACAGGTATTGGGCTAACAGTAGCGTCGATCAGCATGGGTCACAGTGTAAAACTCTGCAATTGTTGCGGGTGAGACACTGGGAAAGAGCGTTGATCTTAAAAAATTGGGTTTTAAGAAGGATTCTCTGGAAATGTTCTAAGGGGAGTGGGGACTAATTTCTTCAAACTTCAAGGGATGCAAGAGCATAGGTTTCATGGTGAGATTATAACACAATAGTCACTACTAGGGTTCTCCAAAATCAGGAACGGGGAGTGATAGGAGAGTGACAAATTACTGTGTAACATATGCCCCCTAAAGCATGAAGTCAGAGCTGAGAGCGATGGCTGAAATTATTTAAGACGGAGTGAGGACTTGGAATACCAGCATCGGAAGACCTGCAACTCAAACATACATGTACATATCTTAAATATGATAGTCATGCCTAATAAACATGAGAGGCATATACCAATACATGAATCCATGGTATAGGTGCAACTATCCATCAAGAAAAGGATCATGTGCATGGATCCTCAACATGGATGCAACCATCCAACTTAAGGGACCATATGAAATAGATCTAGGACATGGGCACAACCATCCGCATAAAGAGGATCAGAATGAAAAGACCCACGGCATGGTCACATCCATTCGACTAAGCAGAATCAAAATGATACTCACAACATGGTCGCAACCATCCGTCTAAAGAATCATGTATATAATCATGAATGACTCATCACTCCTCACAACCTAGAATTTTGTGATCTAAGCCCGGGGTCCTGCGGTCCAACACGACCTGATCAAGGTACAAAATCTAACATGTGAATAGACGTGTTGAAGTTAAACATGTTATAAAATAACTTGATTATTGGTCAATGATTTGAACCATTAACAAATGCGAGAGAAACCATCCATAATGTCAATGGCTCTCAAGGTACTATCAGTACAATTCACGAAGTGTGAATAAGGAACTTAAGTCGAACACTTGTGAAATCACTCGATCGAGGGCCAATGATGACAACCTACCATCAAGTGCGAAGAACTTTCCATTGAGGCATGGAAGCTCTAAGGTACTGGAAAGGAGTTTCTAGATCAACTTCTTGGATAATGAGCTGAAGTCGACAGTGAGCGATTCGTTGAAGGAGGGTCATAATGGATCCTTCATCATCGACATGAAATGAGAAACAAAATGAATGAGAGTAATCCAAGAATGTGACTGATGATCAAACAATGTATAGGCAAGAAGACTTCTCTTGAACACGTGGATGACACGACTCCGAAGTTTGGCAAAATTTTACATCATAGGATCAAAGGTGATGGTGACGTGGTAGAGATCAGATGATAGGTTAAAGTGGATAATCCAAACCTAGGAAGGAAAGTGACAGAGTGAGGATGCCCCAAATCCCGACACAAACAAAAAATGTGTGTCAATGTTCAATAGAGACATGCTACCTCAAGTGAAGAATACAACTCATGAATACTTCCAATTTCCCCCCACCATTTCTGGCGAGTACCCCAGTTATTTTTGAAACACAAGCTTGAAGGGGATAGCATATACTTGTAATATAAGACCATCCTTTGGATGGATCCTACCTAGTAAATTTTAACGAGCCTTAGGAAGGATAAGATCGGTCCCGTATACTAGGTAAATGACATTTCACGGCCTTTAACGAGTTCAAAATGAAAAGAGATCGACAATATTTTCTTATTTTGAGAGTCAGAAAAGAGCTCAAATATGACTCCCTGCTTTTATTTTCTTTAACGAGTCTAAAAGGGAAAAATACTCAGCAATCTTTTCATTTTTTACGAGTCAGAAAAGAGCTTAAAGGTGACTCGTCTTGGAGGAACGAGTGGTATAAAGGGTGGAAATTGGTTCCAGTTATGGTGGAACTTCTCAAAAACTAAGAGGTCAAGAGGTTGGCTAGTAAAACCACTCATCGTTGCAGTTTCTCAAGAAAGGGTAAAACAACCAAGTGAAAGCGAATGATCGACCAAAGAGACAGTGGTGATGGAATGGAGAAAAAACCAAGGCTTATTTGAAGGGAGAGGCTCATAAAAATGGCAATCATGAGGGTTAAAATGGAGATGGGTTAATTTTATACAAGCCAGAACCACAGGGAACTATGCTTTCATTCGGTTTCATGTTTACACAAGAGTGAAACGAAAAACTATTCTTGGATTTGGTTTCATGTTTACACAAGCTTGAAATGAAAAACTATGCTTGGATGGAAAAATGGCATGCCCCTAGCATGATGAGAGCTGAAGCACATGCCCCCCAAAATTCATTTCATTCACCGAAGTAGACATCGGGTTGCTAAAAGGTGGATGGAATGAATTTTCACTTTCGAGATCAAGGAAAGACTCGACTAGAATTTGACGGGATATTAATCAAATACTCGATTTGGAAAAGGGAGTTGTTTCATTTTTTAATTAGGTTGACACAGTAAAAGAACTATCCTCCATATTCCTTGTTTCATTTTTTAAGGAGCTTGACGCAAGACGAGGAACCATGCTTCGACACTTTGTTTCATTTTTTAACAAGGTTAATACAAGAAGAAACTATCCTCGCATGCTGTTTCATTTTTTTAACGAGGTTGACACAAAAAAAGAACTATCCTCGTACAATGTTTCATTTTTTAATGAGGTTGACACAGAAAAAGAACTATCCTCGTGACTCCTTGTTTCATTTTTTAAGGAGCTTGACACAAGGCTAGGAACCATGCTTCGACACCTTGTTTCATTTTTTAATGAGATTGACACAAGACTAGGAACTATCCTCATGACATCTGATTCATTTTTTAACGAGGTTGATACATGAACAAACTATCCCTTTTAACGAGATTGATACAGGAACAAACTATCCTCACATGTTGTTTCATTTTTTAATGAGGTTGACACAGAAAAAGAACTATCCTTGTGACAACTAATCATGGAGCACGAGAACATGGCCCCCAAGAGGTCCTCATTGGACGGGAGAATGATGCTCTGGAAGGAGCACATGTCAACTGGTACAAATGATAGATCAGGTTCCAATGCCCCCAATACATAATGTACCATGCCATCTGAGTGATCATCAACAGATGTGGAGACGAAATGGGTAGCCACATAATTGACCTATGGCAGGGAGGGTACTACTTGCAAAAAAGATCCAATAGGGGATGACGGTAGGATTGGAGCCATCTAGTGACTGAAGAATGATAATTGATCAATGGTCACTATTCTCCCTTTGTGTGGAAAACAAACCACACAGAAGAGCTAAGAAACAAGAGCTCCCATGACATAAACATAGTCACGCCCAAGGAGAAGATCGAAGTCTAAGGGACCTTGGACTACCGTCATGTCTATATAGACAGTCTTTCCTCCCAAAGTAATAGGGAACTTCAGAAGGATCCCTAAAGGTTGACTAGCTTCTCCGTTGAAAGCCAACAGATTCTGGGTGATAGGCAAAAGCTGTGGGGATCCCAAAGCTTAAGGAAGAGTAGTGCCTTCTATTTCATTAAAACAAGCATAATTTACAAAATTTACACCAAGCCACCAAATTGTGTGGTAATGGGCTTGCAAGGAGTGGACTCGATAGAAACTAAGACTTCATGCCCCCACAAAAAACACTCCCAACCATTTGGGAACATCCAAAAATAAACACCAAGACTCATTGGTACTGCGGACCCTCCCTTCAAAATCCGCGTCATCAAAACCTAATCCTACCTTGAAATCTCCACCATCCAAACTTCTCATGAGATCCAACCCCTGAAATTCATTTCGCATCAGGAAGAAACCCGAAGGATAACTCCTGGACCTCACCAAGCCTTTCGTTTAGTTCGATTGTTGATCTTCTTAATCCCATCGGACGGTGGAATTGTACCCTTACCGAAGTGATTGCTCTTTAGCATGCGATGAGGGTGGTTTTTAGACACAGCCCTCATCCACACATCAAGATTTGTATGGAATCGTTGCCTGAAAACCAAAACTGCCTTCCATATATAAGCGGTGCGATTGCACCTAAACCAATTTGGAAGCGGTTTTGAGTCCCGCTACTGAAACTTGTGAAAAGTTTCCTGCCATATTTTGTTACTTTCCACCTCCCTACTAAAGGAGATTACTCCGTGCCTGACTCTGGGGATGTGCAGAGAAGAGATTCCCACAGTAGCTGAGATCAACCCTGACCAATCTTCCACCATAGGCTTTTCAGCCCAGGAAAGTGAAACGTGCCAAAAACCGATCATTTCAAATTAGTTTCCTGAGTTTTTCTCTTATACACTTCTTTGTCCTCTTCCTCCAGGTTATGGCAAAGTTCTTTCAGGTTTCTCAGCGGCATTACGAGCCAATCCATCAAAACTCTGCTATCCTTACTTCTGACACCTTAGTTGGCTAGGATATTAGCCAACTTCTTGGCATTTCAACACACATGGATGAGTCTAAGAGTGTGCAGTCCTTGAAGACGCCCTTGAATTTTATGGAGAACCTGTATTAGCCTCCAATGTTTTGAAACTTTCTCTGGCCCCGTTCCATGACTGATTCTTTTGGCTACGTTGATGACTAACACTGAATCAACTTCTATCATTACATTTTGGCGATTGTTCTATTGCAGAAATTCCAAGCCTTGTTCCAATGCCATTAATTCTGCCATGTTGTTGGTGGCTTTTCCTAGATGACCATAGAAGAGGGAGATGATGCTTCCGTTTTCATCCCTAAGAACCCCTCCAAAGCCTGCCATGCCCAGGTTGTGCTTTGAAGCCCCATCGATATTATACTTTAAAAAGCCTTCCGAGGGAGGATTCCAGAAATCCTTGACCAGTTCCCTCATGTTTATTTTCTTGTATATACCTTACAGACTCAGGCCCTGCATGCCTAACTGCCTGAGAATTGAAAACTCTGCTTTTGAGGGAGGATTTTTAGGGAGATCCCTAACTGTAGTGTTGACTATCTCCTTAAGCTGTTTTGAGATTAGCTCCAACACGCGAAGAGAGGAACTCTTCTCTTCTTTGAATATTCTTCTGTTTCACTCTTTCCACACATTCCATATGATGAAACTTGGTAACAGAGCCCAGGAAGAATTGAGAACTTCATAATCTGAGAAATTATTCCTCCAATTGGTTAGGGTATTTGTGATGCTGCCTTTGTCTCTATCCAACTGTTTGAAGATGGTGGCAAAAAAGTCCCATAATGTGGAGGTGAAAATGCAGCTATTGAGAAGATGTTCCAAGGTCTCCTCTTGGACTTCGTAGAGCTGGCATCTGGAGGGTCCTAGTATAGCTCTCTTCCTGATATTATCCTAGGATAAGATTTTCCTATAGTGAACTAGCCACATAAAGAGTTTGATCTTCATCAAACCCTTGTGCCTCCATAGCTTCTGCCAAGTTCTGTCTGTAGCTTGGGATTCCATCCCAAGGAGAATCCCTTTCGCTTCCTTAATGTTAAAGTTTCCTTCTTTGTTAATGCACCATCTTAGTTGATCCTGCCCTTCAGTAACTAGAATCATCCTCTGATCCAACAACCTCTTAAGTGTCTCTGCTTTACTATTTAGGGTTATATTATCTCTAACCTCTATTTCCTTCCTTGTTCTCCATTTTTCTGTATTGTGAGAATGCTTCCAAAAGTCCTTAAATTTCCATAATCTTTGGTTGTCTGTCTCCTATTTGAGGCCCGTAAATTCTTCTATCAAAAGAGTTGGTTCTTGTTTCCATTTGTCCTCCTAGAATAGTGCCAGATATCCATCTCTGATTTCCCAGAAGCAGTTTTTTTGGACAACCACTTTGTTTTCCCAGGCCTTGTTCCATATGGGAGAGCCCTTTATGTTTCCAGACATTCTTATGACATAATGAGAAAGCCAAGCACTGGCATATTTTTCCTTCTATATGCTTACCCATTGAGCCTTAGGATCCTTAACCCACCTCCACCAAAGTTTGGCCCCTATAACCTTACTTAGAATCTCTATATCATCCAATCCAAGGCCACCTTGGTTCTTGGGTTTAAAAATCTTATCCCATGATATTAAAGCCCATTTTTTCCTTGTTTTCCTCTTTTCCCCAGAGAAAGTCTCTTTGGATGTTTCTAAATTGTTGTAAAACTCCTTTTGGAGATGGGAGAGCTGATAACATGAAGACAGGGATATCTTGTAGCACTGCCTTTGTGAGAACCAGTCTACCGCCAGATTTAGAGACCTGTATGCCATTTTTTTGACCTTATCTTACATCTTAATGATTAACGGTTCCCATATGCTTTCGAGCATAGGTTTAGACATTAGAGGAACTCCCAAATACTTAGAGGGGAGAGAGTCTCTTTGAAATCCAAGGATTCTTGAGACATTTCTCTGGATGGCTATATGTGTATTAAAGAAAAATATTTTAGATTTGGAAAGATTAACTTCCATACCTGAAGCCGAAGCAAACTCTTTCAAAATTTGTTTGTAAGCTAGCGCTTCCTTGACCGTGGAAATTCCTTTTAGCATGGTATCATCTACAAACTGTTGATGAGTCAGTGCTTGTCCATTCTTCGAAAGTTGTAGTGCTTGAATTTTTCCGGTAGCTCTAGCATGTTTGATGGACCGCCCCAGCCCTTCCATCATGAGGATGAAGAGAAAAGGAGAGAGAAGATCTCCCTGTCTGAGTCCTCGAGAAGGCAGAAAAAGTTCAGAGGGAGAGCCATTAATTAAAATTGAAAAGCTAGAGGAAGTCACCAGGGCCATGACCCATCTGATCCAACTATGATCAAAACCAAATGCAACAAGTACTTTCTTGATATATGTCCAACTTACTTTATCATATGCTTTGGCAATGTTCAATTGCATTATCATACCCGATTTCCTTTCACTGGTTAACGAGTGTACCACCTCATGAGCTTGTATGATGTTGTCTAGAATTTGTCTGCCCTCCACATAACTTTATTGTTCCCCCAAAACCAGCGAAGGCATTAAAGGTTTGAGTTTGTTGGCCACCACTTTGGAAATTATCTTATAAACAACGTTGCATAAAGCGATGGGTCTATACCTCTCAAGAGTTTGGGCATTATCTTGCTTCGGAATAAGAGTGATAAAGGAGATATTGAGATCTCTCAAAATGGTTCTGTTTAGCCTGGAGTCTTCCACAACCCTAATAATATCCTCTTTGACAATATTCCAACAAGCTTTGAAGAAATCTACATTGAAACCATCCAGACCTAGAGCCTTACCATTTTTCATTTGCTTGAGGACCTCACTGACCTCCTCTTCGGTAACCGGTCTATTGAGATTACAGTTATCCTCTCTGGATACCAACTTGGGGATATTATTTATGAGGTCCTTGATGAAAGGAACCCTATCAAAAGTGTTTTCCTGAGCAATACCTCGGAAGTGCTTAACTAACACTGCTTCTATCTTCTCATGAGATTGATGTATCTGCCCATCTGCATCCTTGATCGAAGAGATTATATTGTAAGTCCTGTTTTCTATAGTAGATTTATGGAAAAATTTAGTATTTCTCTCTCCTTCTTTTAGCCATTGAACTCTTTGATTTTTGTTTCCAAAAAATTTCCTCTTGATTGCACGGTTTTTCCCACTCTTGGTGATGTTTCTCTACTTGGTCATTTTTGTCCTTGTCAAAACCTTCCTTAATCAAAGCTTGGTCGAGCTCCATTATTTTTTTTTTCCACTACTATCTTTCCTGCAAAAATATTACCAAATTCATTCTTATTCTAGGCTTTAAGCTTCAGCTTGATGTACTTTAATCTTTTGTGCAGCATGAACATTGTTGATCCTTGGGTTTGCAGATCCTCGACCCACCATTCTTCAATGTTGCTGATGAATTTTGGGTGAGAAAGCCACATTTTTTGAAATCTGAAAGGTCTATTTCTTGGGGTGCCTATGCCCTTGATTTCCATTTGAACCGGCCAGTGATCTGAACCTCCGAAGGGAAGAATTCTTGCTATTATTTCCTTGTCTATAAGCATGAGATCCTCAGAGATCATGAATCTATCTAACTTGGAGGCTACCTATGAGTCCCCTCCTCTTTTATTGTTCCATGTACAGAGGACATTGTTTGTCACAATATCAACAAGGTTCATGCTTTCTGAAAATATTTGGAAGGCTAAGGAATCTTTATTTAGAGCTATTGTACCTCCTGTTTTCTCCGAGAGAGATCTGATCATATTGAAGTCTCCTCCTAGGACCCAAGGTAGTCTTGCATGTCTAACTCGTAGATCCACCAAGGAGTCTATGAACTTGATTTTGTCATCTAAACTTTGAGGGCCATAAACATTTGTGACTAGGTAAATGTCCCTGTCTCCTATTGGATGTATAACAACTCATAAATAATTCCTTGATGCCTCTGCATCAATTATACTATTTTTTTGGGGATTCCAGAGTGTGAGGATACCCCTTGCTGTATTCTCTGCTTTAACTTCTCGAAACTCGAATCTACTGAGCCATTTACTATGGATTTGCCTTAATTTCTAATGGAGCATTTTGTCTCTTGGACAAAAATTGTATCCGAAGCTACCTGCTTCATTCTATTATTCATCATTCTCTGTTTTCTCGTGCTACCAAGACCTCTAATGTTCCAAGTTGTGAACTTCATAATTCAAGATTGGTAAAGGAGTAACTAGTCAGGTCTTTCATCTTACCTAAGTTCACCATAAGATTTCCACATTCCATTGGTAGCTCAATCTATTTTTCCTACCTCTTTTTTTCCCTTGATTTCTCAGTGCTAACCCCGGAGTCATTTTTGCTGCTTTCATCTCATCATTGCTCTGTCTTTCAATGTTCTTTACCCCCTCAAACCATTTGCCTAGGTTTTCCATAAGAATAGTTGTTGTATCCGATTGAGCTCTTATGGTGGTAGTGATTCTACCCCACCAGTTGTTCCCTGAGCCAAGAACCCTTCTAGATCCAGGTTTTCTCTGTCCAGAATCTCCTGAAGCTCATTGTCCTCCATATCCATATCACTCTGGGTCATTTCCTGATCCATTTCCAGCTCTGATTCATAGCTTGATCTTATACTATCATTTCTTCCTCTTCTTCAAGAACTTGGAACTGGTTATGCCTACCCTTTTTTCCTTCAACATGGTATTGCTTTGTCCCTTTTTTCTGCTTTTCCCTTTATGAACTACTTTATGGAAGCTATCTGTGGCTTTCATTGCGTTTGTTTTGCTTATTTTATCTACTTGACTGAGGGGGAAATCTCTTAGAAGGTGCCCATGTTCATGGCATCTACGACATCTAAATGGAGTATGTTCATAGTCGACTGTTTGCACCCATTCCTCATCAAAAACCTCCAAGATGACTTCATCCAGAAGAGCTTCAGATAGGTCCATTTCCACACAAATCCTAGCAAAAGAAGTGTATTTCCCCTCCTTGTGGCTTCGGAGGCTTTGATAAATCGTCCTAATTTATTTCCTATGGCTGCAAGGGATTCAGTTTGCTAATAGTCAAGAGGTAGAGAATATAGTCTTACCCAAACTGGAACCGAAGTAAAAGTTTCCTGCTCTGGAATGAAGTTCGTCATCCATGGTCTCATATAGAGTCCTGCTACTGCATAGAAGTATGGCCCGCCTTCAAACACGTTGTCCTTACCTTCAATTTTAGTGAACACCACAGTACAAAAACCTTTGGACCCTAGATGTAGACCAATGCTACCTTTGGGCTTCCAGTGGTATCTTATCCATGTTTGCAAAGCTTTTTCGGTGGGCCATAGCCCCATGAATTTGCATATGATTGCATAAGTCCGCATGTGATCTCTGTGCTCCTGTAGCGCTGGATTATTTAAAACTACTCTAGGAGTAATTTCAGCTTTTGGTTTTCACTGACTCTTCTGATTTTTGTCTTTTGTTCCCTGTGTTTTTTCATTTTCTTCCTTGTCTTTTGTACCATCCTTCTCCTTCGCTTTAGTGCTTTCTTATTCCTTCTCCTTGTTATTTCTACCTTCCTCCACATCACCTTTTTCTTTCTCCAGAGGCCTCTTACTCCTGTTGGCCACTACTTCCTTATAGGATGGAGTGGAACTCCCTCCTCTGCGCCGCTCCATGGAGAGAAACCCGCTGCAGAAGTTGTTAACCCTGGTCGCCTCTGTTCAATCGCCTCTTCTTTTCATCCTAGTGGGCGAATATTTTTTCGAGGGAGAGTCCATTTTCATACCAACCAAGAAAAGAAAATTAAATTTGTTTGGGGATTAGGAATATCAACAAATAATAAGGATATATATCTTATGATTATTGTAGGGCTTGGTATTTGTTTACTCCAAAAGTTTTCATCAATAGATAATTTTTGGTGATTCAAATATGTGATCGAACAGATAATTGAATTTAGAGAAAAAGATGAGTAGACCCTTGCTTCTATTCTACACTGAATCTAATTAATAGTGGATAAATTTGATCTGATTGAATTCTTTCATGTCAAAAGAAATCTCAACACTGTGGCTAACTCTTTGGCTAAACAAGGAGAGCAGATTGATGATAGAGGTTTAACAGTAAAAGGAAGGATTTGAATAGAATTTTTTATGTCTTTGATATTCAGGTGCATTATACATAGAATAAGGAGTCTGGTCTTGTTATTTGAACCGACCTTGCATTACTATGAATCCTCATTAAATGTAAGATTGTGGCAGCTTCAGAATGCAATAGAGATTTGTGTCAATGCCGCCTCTTGGATAGTGAATGTCATACTTTCCTGGGCAAATGATAGTTGGAGAAGGAAAGATGTGATTATTAAAGCCATTCACATGTGCGAGGTTCTCATCCTTGCATTAGAAATTAAGTTTTCGTTACATTTAAATCCGCCTTAATTGCAATCTTTCCATTATGGCCTCTGCACATTTTGTTTTTGTGAACAGGGTTGGCATTAATGACTCATGTAGTGGGATCATTTCAAGGAACTTGGGTTCAAAATTATTTATTGATCGATGGGGACAGAATGGAAACAAAGCATTTGCAATTAGAGCCTTAATTTGTTAGATCTGTCAACAAGTTTGGTGCAATTTCAAAGTTATGGAGTGCGATTTTGAGGATGCAGAGAAAGAGCTTGGCCTCATGCTTTCCAAAATTGCAGGTGCTCTAGAGTTCGTCATTTCTTTGATATCTCGACATGCAAAGATGATTATGAAATAATCTCAAGTCGAGAATGAACTATTAACTTAATGACTGAGATTTCTAGAACTCAAGATGGATCACCTTCAGTTGGTGAACAAAATTCTATAATTTCAAGTGGAAAATTTGGCACATGGTGACGTAGGTGATGTTGCTGAGGTACATAATAGAGTAGTCATGGACAAGATGGAGTAGCCCAAGAATTCTGAACAACAGGAGGGGTGCAACTTCGATCTTGTTGATGACCAGGAAGTCACCTCTTCTCAGTTGGAAATGCAATATAATGAAGCCTAGGTCGCCTCTACCATGGAGGATATGTAATCTCATCCAATTTCTAATTTTTTATCATGTTATGCAAATATGCAATTTTTTTTTATGTGTTTTAGAGAATATATGGAGGAAATCAATTCATACTAGTAATTTATAGTTCATGGTTAATTAGTGATAGTTTTATATGGATGTTTTGGACAGTAGCAGCGAAATGTCTAGAATATGATGTACAATGCTATGGCCTTCAAGCCAGAATTTGCTTGAACCATTCCTATGTATATGTGTGTGTGTGTGTGTGTGTCTGTTCTGCTCTTGACTTGGAGAAATCCAGAATACTAGAAATACGAAGAAATATAGCCCAAAACACAGAATTATCACATGAAATGAGAAAATCTGCAAAGTATTTTATTATTTAGAAAAAAATTCAATGTTCACTTGCCTCTTTTAGGGGGAAACCTCTAGCAGAGAATAGCTTAGTTACAATAAGACTCGATGATGTTTCCCTTACTAACTAAGACTATTTATAGCTAAAAAACCTCGAAAACCCTTACTACTAGTGGTCCTTTGCATAACATGGGTTAACCACTTTATTTATTAACTATGGCCTGTTTACAACTACTGTGGTCCCTTTTCTTTAATGCGGGTCAACCACATACAATTATTAATAAAATCTTTATTGATTCTCTAACTAACTATGAGTCTAACTCAGCCCATTGGGCTTATTACATAAATAAAGGGGGTTAGGGTTGGACCCTAACATGCCCTCTTGTTATCCGGGAAAACTAGTGTCCATTCAGAGTTGCTAGTCCCACTAAGATGGGTAGCTATCTTAGAAACAAACTAACTAAAGTTACTTTCATTTTCCTTGCTTGTTTCCTCTCCCCTTTGACAGATCTTTATCGCTCCTTCCTCACTTGTCCCGCTTCAAAGAACACCTGTAGAGTCAAAGCAACATAATACCATCAAAGCATAGAGATCTACAATCATAAACAATATAGGATCAGATATATATTGGCCATACAAATGCATATATCAATCATACAAGAATATGGAGGAAAACTCAAATAGCTTTATTGATAAAGTAGTAGAAGAGAGGATTACAACCCAATGATCTGACCTAGCGCCATCCTCCCAGCATGAAAGCCCTTATTCACCTTATGAAAAGCTAGATCACCCAACACTATGATGTTCCATAAAGAAACCAACAACACTTCCTTAAGATACAAAATTCCAGCCTCTGGATCTCTACGATGAGGGATCCATATATAGATGTTTGTAGGTGGGTAAGTCAGCTTCTGGGTTTTTGATTAGTGTCATTTCTCTAATAGTTCTCAATTCTACTTGGATATTTCATGATTTCTTACTCATCCCTGAGCGAATTCAGAGAGGCGAGTGTCACAAGAGAAGTTTCTGAAAGATTCCATGATCATCCACCTTGCAAACTGTCTCTGCCATTTGTCTACTCTCGCCTATCGCACCCCATAGAAGGGCTTTTCAATATGCATCACACCCCTCGTGTGCATTAGGTGGGATGCATCGTACTTTGACCATGGAGCAGGTGAGATGGTCCAATTTTGACTAGTTCTGAGCAGTTTTTCATGGAGAACTTCTGGGAGATGATGTAATCAGCTGGCCTTTTTCCTTTAGGGTATGAAACAACACTTTTAGGGACTTAGAAGCCCTTTGTTTATGGACATATAATATTGGGGTTGCAGTGCCCAAATATGTCTATAAGATTTTCCCCCTAAAGCATGAGGTCATAAATCTTTTGATGTCGGGTGAAATGATTTATCATAAGGATCTGAGGTTTTTTCGTACTAAAAGGTGACCTGTAATAAGATACAATACAATACATTATCTTCATAATATTTTCATGATCTAGTTGAGGCAGGCATTCCCATGCTCAACTTTTATAAATTCATTTTCATGTATATAAGACAGACAACCGTCTGTATGGCAGACTGATGATTCTAGTAGAGCCATCATCCTTTGGCTTGGATGATTATCTCTGCATCTATGATGTACATTTGATGTTTTTATTTTCCTGAATATATCGCAACCCGGATAGATGAAACTAGATCTGGGGTCTTCAAACTTGTTCAATATTCGCTTGAAGTACAAGTCGATCCATGTGAAAAGATGTTCTGAAGTCGAACATGGAAAAACATCACTTGATTACCAGCCAATGATGGAAGCTGTTAACAGGCACGAGAGGAATCACCGATAATGATAATGACCCTCAAGGTACTACAGTACAATTCACATGGTGTGAAAATTGGAATTGATGTCAAACACCACACAAAATCTTTCAGTTGAAGGCCATTGATGTAAACCTGTCATCGGAAGTGAGAAACTTGCCATTGGGGCATACAAGCTTCAAAGTACTGAAAGGGTTGTTCCTAAGTCAACTTCTTGGATAATGAGCTGATGTCGACAAGAAGTGACTCATCATAGGAGGGCCTTA